>CAUYPK010151841.1:0-112908 GCA_963574355.1 Loris lydekkerianus
ACTATGAGGAGAGGACCAAGGAAGGGGAAGGGAGGGGGGAGGTTTGGGTGGAGGGAGGGTGATGGGTTGGGCCACATCTATGGTGCATATTTTTATCTATAATAATAATAAAATACTAATAATAATAATAAAAAAAAAAAATAAAAAAATAAAAAAAAAAAATAAAGCCAGTGTATTTCAGCCATTTGGGGTTTCGTGGCACATGCCATGATGGGTATTTCTGTTCCCATAGGAGCCTTTTCTGAACTGTCTAGGTACCACCTAACCTCCGCCTCCCACCCTTGCACTTTCCCTAACAACCAACAGAAAGATATTGCGACTATAGTCATGCTCAGTTGGGTGACTGCTTTGTGTGTTCACCCCACAGGAAAACAGGATAATCCTGCAATCTTTCAGGTCTTTCAGAAGTCTAAGGAACTGGAAATAGGTCTCTTCTAAATGGAGAGCACATGCATACAAACTCACAAATAATCTTCATTTCAGGAAGGAGTCAGGGCCTCTGCTTGCCAGATTTTTTTTTTTTTTTTTTTTTTTTTTTTATTGAGATGGAGTCTCAAGCTGTCGCCCCGGGTAGAGTGTCATGGCATCATAGCTCATAGCAACCTCCAACTCAGGCTCAAGTGATCCTCTTGCCTCAGTTTGTCTGTTTTTTAATAGAGATGAGGTCTCACTTTTGCTCAGGCTGGTCTCGAACTCGTGAGTTCAAACAATCCACTGCCTCAGCCTCCCAGGGTGCTAGGATAACAGGCGTGAGCCACCTCGCCCAGCCTGCTTGCCAGATTTTTGAGTTGCTCCTACCTCGACTGATGTCATGCTGTCATTTGAAACACCCACTATGAGTGCGTGGATGAAGCCTCACAAGGTAGCTTCTGACGGTCAAGTGTGCGGAAAGCAACAACCACTTCTCTAACTTAGAAACAGTCATTTTTCCTTTTTCCTCTGGAGAGTTTATTCTGTTGAAAAGCCCTTCACCCTTGTTAGCTTGCCAACTAAACCCTCTTGGGCTGCTTCCTCTTCTCCCCATTCCTGTGGCCTCTCTTCCTAGCTTTCGAATAGCTGCAGAAGTCTGGGCCAGGAAGCTCTCCCACAGGGGACTGGCCCCTCCTAACCTTTGTCTGCCCTGTTAGCTTGGTGAAGTTTGGGTACATTAGAGGGACCAGAAAAAAAATAGGTACTTTTGTGCTCAGAACAGTTTTCTCTCTTTCCTCCTTATCTCTGGTTTACATAAGAGCTTTTCTCTACCTTTCCCAAGTCTGCTGTCGTAGTGTGCATTTGGGAAAAAGAGGGATGGCAATTCTAATCAGGTATTTTATATTCAGTGTGTATGCAGCTGGTAATCATGAATTTTCTCCACTTTCTCTCTCTCTCTCTCTTTTTTTTTTTTTTTGAGACAGAGTCTCACTAGGTCGCCCTCAGTAGAGTGCTGTTGCGCCACAGCTCACAGCAACCTCAAACTCTTGGGCTTAAGCGATTCTCTTGCCTCAGCCTCCCAAGTAGCTGGGACTACAGGTGGCCGCCACAATGCCTGGCTATTTTTTTATTGTAGTTGTCATTGTTTAGTTGGCCCTGGCCGGGTTCGATCCTGCCAGCCTCAGTGCATGTGGCTGGAACCCTAACCACTGTGCTATGGACACTGAGCTTTCTCCCCTTCCTTGTCTAAGGAAATTAGTAATCAGCTTCTCCCTCCCAGCCTGGAATTTCAGCAGCCCCCTCACTTCCATCCTCAAGGTAGGCCCACAGATAGAGAATGTAGGCTTCAGTCAACCTGTTTGGTTCAAAGTTGTCTGGAGCAAAACAAGTTAGATCTGTTGGTCTGTTTTAACTACAACCCCTGTTAAGGAGGTCAGAATTACTACTTCAAGTAGGGACCACATCAGTCAGAGACCCCTCACTGGGATAATTTCTGGGTGTTGGCAAAGGGAATTGCATCATTTCACTGTGTGCAACAAGGAGGCAAAAAGTAGGATTTAGAAGAGGCTTGAGCTCCCACTGTGACCTGGTCAATTTAACCTTTCTAAACTTCTTTTCTGTCAATAGAGTTAGACTGTCTACCTTAAAGGGCAGTTCCAAGGGTTAAATGATAACATGTAAGCAAATCCTTTGGCTCCAAATTGAGTCAGGGTCTCTTAGTGTGTCTGTCTGTCTGTCTATCTATCTATCTATCTATCTATCTATCTATCTATCTATCTATCTATCTATCTATGCATGCCCTGGATAGAGTGTCATGGACTAACTCACAGCAACCTCAAACTCTTGTGCTCAAACTCTTGTGCTCAAACAATCCCAGTACCTGGGACTACTGGTGCCCACCACAACGCCACGCTAATTTTTTTATTTATAGTATAGCCCAGGGTCTCACTCTTGCTGGGGCTGGTCTCAAACTCCTAAGCTCAGGCTATCCACGTGCCTCTGCCTCCCAGAGTGCTAGAATTACAGACGTGAGCTGCCATACCTGGCCAACTTTTATTTTTATGTAACTCCGTGATCCAAATCTGTCGACAGTGCACCCACTACAGTTAGCATTAAGAAAGCTTAAGGAAACCAGGTACACATGGGTATTCTTAGCTGCTTGGTAGACAGAAAGAAAAGAGAACAGAGGGGCAAATTAAACCAGTGCTTCAGGCAGCTTGGGTTGCCTGGAGAAGGCAAAGTAAGGCCCGAGGCAGTGTCTGTGTGGTTTGCCTTCTAGTCTGCTGGCCTTGAGAGGCCGTTCCTTCTTTGCCTGACTTCTTTCACTACTGAAGAGTTCTGGGGATCTGTATCAATACCACGCCTCTGATGACCTAGTGGAGACTGGTAATGCTAGTACACAGCCATGTGGCCTTGGCCTTGCCAAGCCGCTCTCTGATGGATAGATACCAGCCCCCGGGGATGCTTTCAGATTTCTCGTAACATTGATCGACTCTCAAACTCTGAGGGTCAGGAGGTCTGCATCTCAGTGTCAGCTTTGTCCAGCTTTGCTGCTTTAAGTGGCTTTGGATCTTCAGTAATCACATCAGATCTTAGAATCCTAGTTTCTTGATTTGCTAACTGAATATTCAATTCATTTAATAAGTGGGTCCTGAGATCTTTCCCACTTTGGCTGGTGTGCATTTGAATGGCAGGGACACCCTTCCCAGCCTTCTTTTTGAAGACAGTACCACCTGTCAGGGTTAGCATCTAAGGCACTGATCCTTCCTAACTACTAGCATCTCTCAGACTCCGATCTGTTTTTGAAGAATGATAGTTTTAGTGGTCTATTAAACATAACCGTGACCAAAGTTGCTCAAACAGGTCAGCTGAGGCTCTGGCACACCCAGCACCACCCCTAAGCCTTCCTCAGCTTCTACCTTTGCACCTCCTTCTCTTCCCTGCATGGTCTGAGAGCCAGAAACTCATCCTCGAAGAACCTTTCACTTTCAGTGTGCTCTTCCTGGTCGAAACTTCCATTTTCTCCTAGCTTCTCTTTCTGATCTAATAGAAAGCTCCCAGGAGAGAAGAAAAAAAAAAAAGAAGGGGGTTTCCAAGTCTCTTTCTCTATTAATCAGTACATACTTCAGTCTAAATTAGAAGACTTAAACAGAACTCACTTAGAAGACTATAGCTGTTCTTTAGAAAGTGAAAGGAGCTGATAATCCTTTTTTAAAAATGAAAAAACTCAGTAAGTCATTTAAACCCCTTTCCCTTTGGTAACTTAGAAAACATAAGCAAAGAGACTTGACTTGTATTATCTTTCCTTTTTCCCTTCTTTGCCCAGTGTAAAGAAGCTTTTCCAATCCACACTCCCAAACTCCTTAGGTGTAGAAGTAATTGGCTTTTTCCTTGAGAGAAGGGTGGTGGCAGGCTATGTCTGAGCTATTCTCTCGCAAATCCCCGCGGGTACTGCATAATAAAGTCTGTCTAGCTTTGAGTCTGCAACTCTTCTCAGTTTCCTTTGAACAAGGGCAGTAAGTTGCTCTTTTTCTGCCCCACTCTGGCACTGAAAAAATCCAGTAGGTGGCCAGAGAGCCTTTAGAGGACTAAAGGCGGCTTCAGAGAGCCCCTGAACTAGGTTTCAAAAAGAAAAGTGTGCTTGTATCTTTGTACGGGAAACAATGCTGGAGGAGTTGAATGGTGCTTCAGGACCCGGGCTGAAGGACAGGTGACTTATGTAAGCCCCTCACCAATTGACATGTTTGACTATAGCTAAATTAAGTTCTCAAAATAATCCCTGAAACTGGAGCTCAGATATTGAAGCACAAACCCAGAGAGCCCCTCAGCCGCGTCTCATTTCAGCCTTTAATTTTTGACACGGTGTCATCCTTTGCAGCTCTGCAAAAAAGCACGTCAAGTGTTCCCTATGGAACATGTAAGAACTCTGTCCACATCATGTGCATCAACCCTCTAGAGTTCCGTGAGCTGAGAACTTTGCCCTTTGTAAATTACTTTTGTAAAACATTCTGAATTGAGATGGTGATAAGGAAATTGCTGTACATTGTTTTATGGTTCCAGCCTTCGGTTTCCTGTAGCGTCCCATGTTCTTTAATTTGAGTCATGAGAAGAAGCCTAGCATCCCCTAGCTCTCAGCTAGACACCTGAACCTGGCCGTCCCCTGTGGACTTCCTGTTGTCCCACCATAGTGTGTGCTGTGCCACTAGGATCTTCTGAGTAGCAATCTGCATCTTTGAGTAAACTACTCACTGAGTGTGACTGGTGCCTTTGATGATTATGTGGCAATGTTTACTTTTAAAAATTATGGTAAGATATAAATTACATGAAATTTTACCATCCTTTCAGCAACACGGATGGAACTGGAGACCATTATCTTAAGTGAGATAACTCAGAAATAGAAAATCAAATACCACGTGCTCTCATTTAAAGGAGGAGCTAAATAACGCTAAATGACATGGAGAGTGGAATTATAGGCATCAGGCACTGGAAGGGTGGGAGGGTGGGAAAAGGGTGAGGGATGAGAAATTACTTTGTGGGTACAATGTACATGGTTTTTTATTGGTTACAATGAAAGCTCAAACTTCACTACTATGCAATATACACATGTAACAAAACTGCACTTGTACTCTGGAAATTCATTCAAATAAAAACAAATTTACTATCTTAACCATTTTTAAGTGTATAGGTCAGTGGCATTTAAGTACATTCACAATGTACTTAAACTGTCACCACCATCTATTTCCAGAACTTTTTAATCTTCCCAAAGGGATACTCTGTACCCATTAAGAACAAATCCCCATTCTCTCCTCCCGTCAGGCCCTGGCAATCACCAATCTACCTTCTGTCTCTATGAATTTGTCTGCTATAAGAACCTCGTATAAGAGGAAACATGCAGTATTTGTCTTTCAGTTTATTTCACTTAGCTTAATGTCTTTTTTTTTTTGTAGTTGCATTTTGGCTGGGGCCAGGTCTGAGCCCACCACCCTCAGTATATGGGACCAGCGCCCTACTCACTGAGCCATAGGTGCCGCCCAACTTAGCATAATGTTATCAAGGTCATCTACTTGTAGCATGTCAGAATTTCCTTCCTTCTTAAGGCTCGAACCCACTGTGTGTCTATATGTCATTTTGTTCATCTCTTCATCTGCTGTTGGACACTTGAGTTGCTTCTACCATTTGGCTGCTGTATTATCAACATGGGAGTATGAATATCTGTGCAAGTCCCTACTTTCAATTCTTTGGAGTATATACCCAGAAGTAGAGTTGCTGAATCATGTGGCAGTTCTATATTTACTATTCTGAGGAACTGCCTCTCTATTTTCCATAAAAAATACTACACTATTTTATATTCCCATTACCAGTACATAAGGTTTACAATATTTCTGTATCCTAACAGTTACTTTTTTTAAAAATGTGGATATAACATCCTAATAGTTATAAGGTGATTAATCTCATTTGGGTTTTCATGCATAGTCTCCTTACTATTTTAATTTTAGATTTATAATCATTTTGATATCTAGTACTCTTTCTTCCTGTAGTTCCTTAGTAAAATTTTATTTGCTATTCTTACATTTTTGTTTTCCTAGATGCATTTGGGAATTAATTTGCTACATTTCTCTCTGTAAAATATTTTACCAAGTTGGGGTTTAATTGGACTTGCATTTAACACACAATTTTCTTTTCTTTTTTTTTTTTTTTGAGACAGAGCTCACTCTGTTGCCCTGGGTAGAGTGCCTTGACATCTAGCTCACAGCAACCTTGAACTCCTGGGCTCAGGTGATCCTCTTGCCTTAGCCTCTCCAGTAACTGGAGGGCATTATTGTTGGGACTACAAGGCACCCAACACAACTCCTGCCTAGTTTTTTTCTATTTTTAGTAGAGATGAGGTCTTACTTTTAATCAGGTTGGTTTCAAACTTTTGAGCTCAAGCAATCCCCTTGCCTCAGACTCCCAGAGTGCTAGGATTACAGGCGTGAGCTACTATACCTGGGCACATAAATTAATTCAAATGAACATTATATAAAAAAATTATAGCCTTCCCTATCTAAATCTTCCTCCATCTCTCTTCTTTTATATGTCTGTTTTTTTTCTTTTATTAATTAGGTACAAACCTTGTTGAATTTGTTGCTTTGTGATGGTTGCAGCTTTCATATAGGAAATATGTGTGTGTGTGTGTGAGACTCAGTGCCCATATTGCTCAGTGGTTAGGGCACCGGCCACATGCACCAGGGCTGGTGGGATCGAACCCGGCCTAGGCCTGCTAAAGAACAATGACAACTGCAAAAACAACAACCACAACAAAAACCTGGGCATTGTGGTGGGTGCCTGTAGTTCCAGCTACTTGGAAGGCTGAGGCAAGAGGATTGCTTAAACTCAAGAGTTTGAGGTTGCAGTGAGCTGTGACACTACGGCGTTCTACTGAGGGCAACATAGTGAGACTCTATCTCAAAATAAAAATAAAAATAAAAACACAAGGAAATATGTGTATGTGTTTGTGTGTTATAATTGTCTACAGAGCAAACCACATAGTGAAAAGAACATAGCCTTGAAGTAGTCAGACTTGCATTTGAATTCTAGCTCTGCTGCTAACTAGGTTCATGACACTGAAAAAACTTTAGTATTCCTCATGCAGGACTTCAGTGAATGATGCCTATCACTATTAGATTTCTCTTTAATTTCCACTAATTTCTTAGCATTTTCTAATTATGCAATGATATAATCTATACTTAATGATAATGTTAAACTTTTTTTTTTTTCTATTTTTAGTAGAGATGAGGTCTGGCTCTTAATCAGGCTGGTTTTAAACTCCTGAGCTCAAGCAATCTCTTACATCTGTATTATTGCCCTGGCCAGAAAAAACTTGTGGAACAATATTATGTAATTATGTTAACACCTTTTCTCCAGGGAAATTTTATTCTGATTTTAAAAGAAATGCCCTGGGTGGTGCCTGTGGCTCAAAGGAATAGGGCGCGGGTTCCATATGCTGGAGGTGGAGGGTTTAAACCCAGCCCCGGCCAAAATAAATAAATAAATAAAAATAAATAAAAGAAATGCCCCTGGGTCAGGTCCGGTGGCTTACATCTATAATCCTAGCACTCTGGGAGGTCCAGGCAGGTGTATTGCTTGAGCTCAGGAGTTAGAGACTAGCCTGAGCAAGCATGAGACCCTAAAAATAGGGTCTAAAAATCTGTATCTAAAAATAGCCTGGGCTCGGTGCCCATGGCTCAAGCAGCTAAGGCGCCAGTGACATACACCTGAGCTGCCAGGTTCGAATCCAGCCTGGGCCTGTCAAACAACAATGATGGCTGCAACCAAAAAAAAAAAAAAAATAGCTGGGCGTTGTGGTGGGTTCCTGTAGTCCCAGCTACTTGGGAGGCAGAGGCAGGAGAATCTCTTCAGCCAGGAAGTGGAGGTTGCTGTTAGCTGTGATGCCACAGCACTCTACCCAGGGCGACAGCTTGAGGCTCTTCTCAAAAAAAAAAAAAAAATAGGTTGGTGATTATAGTCCCAGTTATTTGGGAGGCTGAGGCAAGAGAATCACTTGAGCCCAAGAGTTTGAGGTAGCTGTAAGCTATGATGCACAGCACTCTACCAAGGACAACCACCAAGTGAGACTCTGTCTAAAAAAAAATAAAGTCAGGCATCGCCAGGCATGGTTGACTTGCACCTGTAATCCTAGCACTCTGGGAGGCCCAGGCAGATGGATAGCTTGAGCTCAAAAGTTTGAGACCAACCTGAGCAAAATTGAGACCCCCCATCTCTACTACAAATAGAAAAAAAAAAAAAAAAAAAGAGGCAAGAGGATTATTTGACCCCAAGAGTTTGAGGTTGCTGTAAGGTATGACACCATGGCACTCCACCCAGGGCAACAGGCTGAGACTCTGTCTCAAAAAGAAAAAAGAAAAAAATAGGTCTTGTGGCAAGCACCTGTAGTCCCAGCTACTGCGGAGGCTGAGGCTAGAGGATTGCCTGAGCCCAAGAGTTTGAGGTTGTTGTGAGCTGCGCTGCCACATCACTCTATCAAGGATGACAAAGGGAGACTCTGTCTAAAAGAGGAAGGGAGGGATGGAGGGAGGGAGGGACGGAGGGAGAGCCTATAGCTTTTCTTTCATTTTCTTTTCTTTCTTTTTTTTTTTCGAGAGAGAGTCTCACTATGTCACCCTCAGTAGAGTACTGTGGTGTCACAGCTCACAGCAATCTCAAACTCTTTGGGTTTATGCTATTCTCCTGCCTCAGCCTCCCAAGTAGCTAGGACTACAGGCACCCACCACAACGCCCAGCTATTTTTTGACTGTAGTTGTCATTGCTGTTTGGCAGGCCTGGACTGGGGTCTAACCTGCCACCTCTGGTGTATGTGGTTGGTGCCATAGCCGCTTGAACTATAGGTGCCGAGCCTACAGGCAGGTTTTTATGGGAGAGTACCATGGTGTCATCAGAACTCACAGCAAGCTCAAACTCTCGGGCTCAAACAATCCTTTTGCTTCAGCCTCCTGAGTAGCTGGGACTACAGGTGCCCACCACACTTGGCTAGTTTCTCTATTTTTAGTAGAGATGGGGATCTCACTCTTTCTTGTGCTGGTCTTGAACTCCTGAGCTCAAGGAATCCACCTGCCTTGGCATCCCAGAGTGCTCAGATTACAGACTAGAGCCTCAGTGCCCCACTCTAGGTTTCTATCTTTAATGGCCATGTATAACAAAACGTGCAACATTTAAGTTTTAAATAATGCTATAATCATAAACTAGGTATTCTTCTGCTTAAACTTTTGATATTTTAATAGCAATTGTTTTCTCGATGTAAAGCAATATATTAACCGTGTATGTTTCCTTATAGAAAATTTAGAATATGCTTGGAGGCGCAGAAAGGCCAGTGAAATTTGCAACCAATTTCTTTTCTTATCTTTTTTCTTGTAAGAGAATTTCACTTTATCGCCCTTGGTAGAGTGCCATGGTGTCACAGCTCAAAACAACCTCCAACTCCTGGGCTTAAGTGATTCTGATTCTCTTGCCTCAGCTTCCCGAGTAGCTAGGACTACAGATGCCTGCAGTTTGGCCAGGGCTGGGTTCAAACCCGCCACCCTGGGTATATGGGGCCGGTGCCCTACCCACTGACCCACAGGCGCTGCCCAAACATGCAACCAATTTCAAATGGAGGCCTTTTGAGTCTCTGCGTCTCTCACTTTTTCTCTTCTATGAGAGGAACCTACTTCCACCTGTCTTTGGAAGTACTCTAAACTTTCTTACTCTTCTTCCTAAATAAAATCTTTAACCTGAAAAAAAAAAAAAAAAAAGAAAGAAAATTTAGAAAATGTGGACAATTACCAAAAAAAGAAATTAAAAATAGCACATACAGGCTCAGTACCCATAGCACAGCCGTTACAGCATTGACCACAAACACCAAGGCTGGCAGGTTCAAAACCAGCCCAGGCCAGCTAAGCAACAAGGCGAACTGCAACAGGAAAATAGCTGGGCATGTTGGTGGGCGCCTGTAGTCCCAGCTACTTGGGAGGTTGAATGAGGCAAAAGAATTGCTTAAGATCTGTGAGCTGTGATAGTGCCACACTCTACCAAGGGTGACATAATGAGACTCTGTCTCAAAAAAAAAAAAAGCACATACAATTCTTTTTTTTTTTTTTTTAGAGACACAGTTTCACTTTATAGCTCTCGGTAGAGTGCTGTAATGTCACAGCTCACAGCAACTTCCAACTGCTGGACTTAGGCAATTCTCTTGCCTCAGCCTCCCGAGTAGCTGGGATTACAGGCACCCACCACAACACCCGGCTATTTTTTGTTGCAGTTTGCCGAGGTTCGGACCCGCCACCCTCAGTATATGGGGCCAGCACCCTACCTACTGAGCCACAGGCGCCACCCCACATACAATTTTGTAAGATGCTTTTTTCTCTTAATTTTATTTTGAAAATTTCCCAATCTTAAATAGCCTTATACCTCATGATTGTTAATGGTTAGCATGCCATTCCATCATGTGGATACATTTCCATTTATGTCCCAAAGCTCTATTAGTGGCCAAGTAGGGGTTTCCAGTTTTTCATTATGGCAAATAATCTAATGACAATCATCATTAAAGAATATAATTCTTAGATTTCCAAGTGTCAGTTCAGCACAATTGAAAAGAGTATCCTTGGGCAGTGCCTGTGGCTCAGTGAGTAGGGCGCGGGCCCCATATACCAAGGGTGGCAGGTTCAAACCCAGCCCTGGCCAAACTGCAACAAAAAAATAGCCAGGTGTTGTGGCCGGCGCCTGTAGTCCCAGCTACTTGGGAGGCTGAGGCAAGAGAATCGCCTAAGCCCAAGAGCTGGAGGTTGCTGTAAGCTGTGACATCACGGCACTCTACTGAGGGTGACAAAATGAGACTCTGTCTCCAAAAAAAAGAGTATCCTTTTCATGACAGTGTATAAGTATGTCCATTTTCCTCAGCTTTGCTAAAACCAGGTGATGAAATTTTAAAATGTTTGCCAACTTGATAGCAGAAAGAAAACTGCATGTTTTAGTTTGCATTTTTTTTTTTTTTGATACATTTTTTGAGACAGAGTCTCACTATGTTGCCCTCAGTAAAGTGCTGTGGTGTCACAGCTCATAGTGACCTCAAACTCTTGAGCCTAAGCGATTCTCTTGCCTCAGCCTCCCAGGTATCTGGGACTACAGGCACCGAACACAGTGCCCGGCTATTTTTTTTTTTTTTTTTTTGCAGTTGTCATTGTTGTTTAGCTGGCCTGGTCCAGGCTCAAACCCACCAGCCATCGTGCATGTGACTGGCACTGTAACCACTGTGCTACGGGCGCTGAGCTGCATTTGTTTTATTACATGTATTTATATGTTTTCCTTGTGAATTGTTTCTTAATATCCTTTGTCTATTTTCCAGCTGAGGTGTTCTTTTTCATATTGAAGTGTAAGAGTCAGAGGAGCACAGTAATTAATATCAAAAGTGTAGAACTCAAGAAAACCTACCTTCAAATCTTTATTCTGCCACTTGTTAGCTATGAGACCCTGGGCATTGGCCACTCAATGTCCCTGTCTCTTTATTTCAAAAGTGGAGCTAATTGTTTCTCCCTTATAGGATTATGATGAGATATTATGTGCAAAGTGCTTAGTGTGTCTTATACCCAATAAGACAATAAAATATAGCTTTTATTACATTGATGCCCTTAAATAACTCTGCCTGTAAAGATGCTTTTTCCTAATGTGTGATTTCCATTTCAGTTTAGCGTATAATAGGTTTTTTTATTTTCTTGGTTATATTTAAAATTGTTATGTAAATAAAAATGCACACCTTTTCCTTTAGGTTTATTTCTTTTTCTTTTCCTTTTCTTTTCAAAAACCCTTCCATACTGCTAAAGATCAGATACATATTTACCTACCTTTCTTCTGGTCCTTTAATCATTTGATATTTTACATTTGATTACTTAATCCATTTGGGGTTAGTTTTTTATCTTCAGTGTAAATTGTTCCAACAATATAGACAAATCTATCCTTTTCCCATGAATTTGAAGTGCCATTTTTTTCATGCACCACCTTTTTCTTCCAGGTTTTCTGTCTGATTCCACTGATCAAATCGGTTGGTGCACTGGCACTATACTGTAGGATACAGTATATGTACATTCTAGCTTTATTGCATGTTTGCTATTTGGAAGCACTCATCCCATCTGTTTTCGAAATTGCAAGTTTGTTTCTGCATGTAACTACAGACTTTGATTACATCCTGATTAAGATTTAAATTTTTTCTGTCATTCCATACAGTGTATTAGAAAGAACCTGGGCTGTAGACTCAGAGGGCTTGAGTGCCAATGCTGGCTCTACCATTAGCCGCTGTTGAAGTCAAGCTTATTATTCACTGTGAGCCCTGGGTTCTCTATTGAAGTAACCATGAAAAAATCAGCACTGTCCCCAAATTCTTCTGAAATAACAGATTAATTACTAACAGACAAATTGTAGGGTCGAATTACTCAGGTTTATACCTTTCTATAAAACAAGCCCTTGTTTTAATGACTGCAAGAAATGTATAACTCAATATTTTAGTTTTAACTGTTTTATCCTCTGTGATGTCACCATAATATAATTTTAATAACATTAGGGAAGATTATGAGCAGCTTTATTTTATAAGCACCCTAGGTGCACCCACATGCACACGTACATTACTATAAATCCAGCTATATGCCCAAATGAATGATTGTCATCATGTGGTAGTTTAGAAATAATGAGCTTGAGGTAGCACTAGTCTGTAAAAAAAAGGTTACATAGGCAATTTGATGTAACCTTAGCATTTTTATTGGATTGCAAACTGTAACTATTAAGCATCTAATTTTAAGATATACAATAGGAGTTACAATTTATTGTGCACCTGCACCGTGGACCAGATGCTTTCTTTGAGTGCTTTACACGTCTTTTCATCCCCATGACAATACAGTGGGTGGTTATTACATGAGTTTTGTAGATGAAGAAACTGAAATATGCTAGAGTTAGACACCTGTACTTGGGACACAGCAGGAAAGTGATAGAACCGGGCTATCTGACCTCTACTCTGGACTCTTTCCACTATAATCTGCTGCCGTCCCGTGCATTTGCAGTTCTTGTTTTGCTTTATAAAGTTTAATTTCTGAGAAACTGCAGAAGAAATGAACTCTTCTTTTAGCCGAAGCTTGAAACTTGGATTTCAGTGTAGGAGTAAAGCATTATCTGATAGACAAAGTTATGGATGTAATCCATAGGAAATATGGAAGAAGAACTCGTAGAATCATAATGTAAAGAAAAAATGTGGAGAAAGGAATAGATTTACTGTGGAGAGAGCGACATCTTTTAAAATTTGTTTTACTGATGTTTTCTATCACATTCTCTAGATGATTGCTTCAAATCCTTAAATTTGATAGAGATATTTAGGACAATAGTCAATTCATGTAAGGATTTCATGAAACTGATTTTTTTCCTTGTAACAAAATTATTTCATGTTTACTTTAGAAAATAGGCTCAGTACCTGTAGTTCAGTGGTTAGGGCACCAGCCACATACACTGGGGCTGGTAGGTTCAAACCTGGCCAGGGCCTGCTAAAACAACAATGACAAATACAACAAAAGAAATAGCCAGGCATGGCTTGGCACCTGTGGCTCAAGCAGCTAAGGTGCCAGCCACATACACCTGAGCTGGTGGGTTTGAATCCAGCCTGGGCCCACCAAACAGCAATGACAGCTGCAACCAAAAAAAAAAAAAAAAAATACCTGGGCGTTGTGGCAGGCACCTGTAGTCCCCAGCTACTTGGGAGGTGGAGGCAGGAGAATCGCTTGAGCCCAGGAGTTGGAGGTTGCTATGAGCTGTGATGCCACGGCATTCTACCCAGGGCAACAGCTTGAGACTCTGTCTCAAAAAAAAAAAAAAAAAAGAAAGAAAAAGAAAAAGAGAAATAGCCAGGCATTGTGGCAGATGCCTGTAGTCCCAGCTGCTTGGAAGGCTGAGGCAAAAGAATCCCTTTTGCCCAAGAGTTGGAGGTTGCTGTGAGATATAACATGGAAATCTACCCAGGGAAAAATAGTGAGACTATGTCAAAAAAAAAAAAAAAAGAGAGAGAGAGAAAAGAAAAGATACTTAGAAAATAGAGATAAGCAGAATGGGAAAAGATACAATTCTTTCTACAAAAGACTTAATAAATAAAAAAGATCATATTACAAAAAATAAAAAAAATCAAAAAAAAATAAACAAACAAAAAGATACAATTCTTTCTAATCCTACTACCTGTATATAACTATTGTTCAACATTTGGTGTCCACCCTTTTCATCTTTTTGAATTTAGATGTGAGTATAATTTTTTGTTTGTTTGTAAAAATAGGATTATGTATTTATAGCTGGCTTTTTTCACTTAAAAATATG
Organism: Loris lydekkerianus; assembly: GCA_963574355.1. Taxonomy (NCBI): domain Eukaryota; kingdom Metazoa; phylum Chordata; class Mammalia; order Primates; family Lorisidae; genus Loris; species Loris lydekkerianus. The sequence continues at coordinate 14,281 of CAUYPK010151841.1, forward strand.
TCATGAGGGCGGTGCCTGTGGCTCAAAGGAGTAGGGTGCCTGTCCCATATACCAGAGGTGGTGGGTTCAAACCCCACTCCAGTCAAAAAAAAAATAAATAAATAAATAAAAAAAAAATATATATATATATATACATATATGTCATGAACTTTTTTTTTTTTTTTGAGACAGAGTCTCAGTTGTCGCCCTGGGTAGAGTGCTGTGGCATCACAGCTCACAGCAACCTGAAACTCTTGGGCTCAAAGAGATTTTCTTGCCTCAGCCTCCTGGGTAGCTGGGACTACAGGCACCTGCCACAACAACTAGCTTTTTTGTTGTTGTTGCAGTTGTCATTGTTGTTTTAGCTGGCCTGGGCTGGGTTTGAACCTGCCAGCCTTGGTGTATGTGGCCGGTGCCCTACCTACTGAGTTATGGGAGCCATCCCTTTTGTTTGTTTGTTTTGAATCAGAGTTTCACTTCTTTAACCTGGGTAGAGTGCCATGGCATCAGCCTAGCTCTATCTTCAAACTCCTAGGTTCAAGCAATCCTCCTTACTCAGCCTCCTGAGGAGCTGGAACTACAGGCTTGCAGCACGACACCCAGCGAATTTTCCTATTTTTTAGTAGAAACAGAGGTCTTGCTATTGCTTAGGCTGGTCTCAAACTCCTGAGCCCAGGCAATCCACCTGCCTCAGCTTTTCAGAGTGCCTGGCTATTTTTGTTGCAGTTGGCTAGGGCTGGGTTTGAACCCGCCACTCTCGGTATATGGGGCCGGTGCCCTACCTACTGAGCCATAGGTGCCACCCACCTCATGACAATTTTAATAGCTGTAAAATGTTTGGATTTTTTGTTTGTTTGATTTTCAGACAAAGTCTTACATTGCCTTGGCATCATAGCTCATAGCAACCTCCAACTCTTGGGCTTAAGCAATTCTTTTGCCTCAGTCTCTCAAGTATCTGGGACTACAGGCACCTGCCACAACACCTGGCTATTTTTTTTTTCCATTCTCATGATGCTTTATTAAGAAGAATGTATTAGACAATTTTTAAAACATACAGTACAGTTGAAAGAATTATACAGTAATCACCCATACATCCACCACATACATTTTATAGTTTTTTTCTTCTTCACATGTAGGGAATTTGTTCATAGAGAGGCTACAAATTCTGTGCCCCTCATCACAATGATCCCAGTTTCCTTTTGGGTATGTTATAAACAGAGGAGGCATTCTTTAGGCCCCTTGCTCTGAGCACACCCCTCACCTGGCTATTTTTTTAGAGACGGTGTCTTGCTCTTGCTTAGGCTGGTCTCAAACCTGTGAGCTCAGGGCAGTGTACTTGTCTCGGCCTCCCCAGTGCTAGGATTATAGGCGTGAGCCACTGTGCTGGGCCTCTAAAGTGTTTTGTTTTTTGAGACAATCTCATTCTTTGGCCCCAGGCTAGAGCACCAAAGGTGGTATCATAGCTCACAGCAACCTCAAACTCTTGGGCTCAGGGATCTTCTTCCCTCAGCCTCCCAAGTAGCTTGGACTGTAGGTGTGGACCACCCACGGCTGGCTAGTGTTTCTATTTTTAGTAGATACAGGGTCTTGCTCTTGCTCAGGCTAGTCTCGAACTCCTGAGCTCAAGCAATCCTCCCTCCTTGCCCTCCCAAAGTGCTAGGATTATAGGTGTGAGCCACCATTCCAGACCTAATTTCAGATTCTGAAACAGATTACTTCCAATTAGCTTTACTTTTAGGATTATTACAAGTGTGTTTTGTGATAATATCACCTAATGCTGACTTACATGTTTAAGGTCTTCTCACTCCATTATGTCTATAGGAAGAGCTTTTGTATCCCAACATCCTAATTTACAATTCTGATGAATTTGGTCCAGTCTATGGAATATCCCTTTTACATGGGTAGATAAACTTTAAGCCTTGAAGGTTGTATAAGTAAGTCCCGCTTGGAGCTGCCATAACAAAGTATCGCAGAATGGGGAGCTTAAGCAATGAAACTTCTTTCCTTACAGTTCTGGGTGCTGCAAGTCTGAGATCCAGATGTGGGCAGGGTTGAGACTTCTTTCCATTGCTTGGAGATGGCCATCTTTTCCCTGTGTCTTCATATCTTCACATGGCCTTCCCTGTATATGTATCTGTGCCCTAATGTCTTCTCTAAGGACCCTAGTCATATTGGATTAGGGCCCACCCTAATGACTTCATTCTACCTTAATCATCAGTCTTCAAATATAGTCACATTATGCGATCCGGGTTGAGGATATCAACACCAGAGTTGGGGGGATGGAAGGACAGGAACACAATTTAGCCCATAAGAGAGGTGTATGCAGATTTGTTTGTTTGTTGTTGTTATTTGAGACAGAGTGTCACTATTTTGCCCATGGTAGAGTTTCCTGGCGTCACAGCAACCTCACACTCCTGGGCTCAAGCGATTCTCTTGCCTCAGCCTCCCAAGTAGCTAGGACTACAGGCGCCCGCCACAACGCCTAGCTATTTTTTGTTGCAGTTGTCATTGTTGTTTAGCTGGCCGGGGCTGGGGTTGAACCCGCCAGCCTTGGTGTATGTGATCATTGTGTTATGGGTGCCAAGCCAACAGTTGTCATTGTTGTTTAGCAGACCCGGCCCCGCTTGAAATCGCCAACCTTGGTGTATGTGGCTGGTGCCCTACTCACTGAGCTACGGGCACCGAGCCTGTACACAGGTTTTATTTTATAAAATGTATCACCCACGGGCGGCGCCTGTGGCTCAGTGGGCAGGGTGCCGGCCCTATATACTGAGGGTGGAAGGTTCAAACCCGGCCCCACCCAAACTGCAACAAAAAAAATAGTTGCCCGTTGTGGCAGATGCCTGTAGTCCCAGCTATTCAGGAGGCTGAGGCAAGGGAATTGCCTAAGCCCAAGAGCTGGAGGTTGCTGTGAGCTGTGTGATGCCACGGCTCTCTATGGTGGGCGATAAAGTGAAAATCTGTCACTACAAAAAAAAGTATAACCAATGACAACTGAAAAAAAAAAAAAAATAGCTGGGCTTTATGGCAGGCCCCTATAGTCCTAGCTACTTGGGAGGTTGGGGAGGAGAATTGCTTAAGCCCAAGAGTTTGAGTTTGCTTTGAGCTGTGATGCCACAGAACTCTACCAAGGGCGACTCTATCTCAAATAAATAAATAAATAAATAAATTTAATTATTAAATTAAATTAAATAAAAACAGAAAAACTCGCAGGGCATAGTGGCACAGGCCTGTAGTCCCAGCTACTCGGGAGGCTGAACGTAACAGGGTTGCTTGAGTCCAGAAGTTTAAGGCTGAGGTTGCTGTAATCTATGATGCTATGGCACTCTACCAAGGGTGACAAAGTGACACTCAGTCTAAAAAAAAAAAAAAAAAAGCAAAGAAAGAGAACCTAGGGGCTCGATGCCAGCCACATACACCTAAGCTGGTGGGTTCAAATCCAGCCCGGGCCTGCCAAACAACAATGATGGCTGCAACCAAAAAATAGCCAGGCGTTGTGGCGGGTGCCTGTAGTCCCAGCTACTTGGGAGGTGGAGGCAGGAAATCGCTTGAGCCCAGGAGTTGGAGGTTGCTATGAGCTGTGATGCCACAGCACTCTACCCAGGGCAACAGCTTGAGACTCTGTCTCAAAAAAAAAAGAAAGAAAGAAAGAGAACCTAGTCTCAAAAAAAAGAAAGAAAGAAAGAAAGAGAACCTAGGAATATGGGCACCCATTTTGTAAGCAAGATGACCAGGAGCCAAGTAGTATGGACAGAGTTGGTACTATAGTAAAGTATTGTCAGCAGTCCCCACTTACAAGCACCATTTAAAGGTCTATTTTAAGGCCAGATAATGTGGCTGAGGCTTGTAATCCTAGCAATCTGGGAGGCCAAGGTGGGTGAATTGCCTGAGCTCATGGGTTTGAGACCAGCCTGAGCAAGAGCAAGACCTCGACTCTAAAAAAATAGCCAGGCATTGTGGTGGGCACCTGTAGTCCCAGCTACTTGGGAGGCTGAGGCAAGAGGATCACTTGAGCCCAAGAGTTTGAGGTTGCTGTGAGCTATAATGCCAGAACACTTTACCAAGGGAGACAAAGTGAGACTCTGTCTCAAAAACCAAAAAAAAAAAAAAAAAAAAAAAAGAAAGAAAGAAAAGAAAATATCTATTTTACAGAAGGTGCAGAAAAGTTACTTTGGTTCTGCAAATTACTCAATTGAATGCATAAAGATTCAAATATATACCACTTATTGACAAAGTATTTATTTTTCTGATTTATACCCTGGTTTGTGAATGAAGGGCTCCTTCTTACAAAGAAACATTGACTTGGGTGGGCATGGTGGCTCATACCTTTAATCCTACCACTCTGGGAGGCCAAGGGGGGTGGATTTCTTGAGCTCAAGAGTTCCAGACCAGCCCAAGCAAGAGTGAGACACCATCTCTACTAAAAACAAAACAAGTAGCCAGGCGTAGTGTTGTACACCTGTAGTCTCAGCCACTCGGGAGGCTGAGGCAGAAGGATTGCTCAAGCCCAAGAGTTTGAGGTTGTTGTGAGCTATGATGCCATTGCACTCTACTCAGGGCCATAGAGTGAGACTCTGTCTTAACAAACAAAAACAAAGGCTTGGCACCCATAGCACAGTGGTTACAGTGCCAGCCACATACTTGAAAGCTGACAGGTTCGAACCGGGCCAGGGCCACCTGCAACAAAAAAATAGCTCAGCGTTGTGGCAGGCACCTGTAGTCCCAGCTACTTGGGAGGATGAGGCAAAAGAATCTCTTAAGCCCAGGAGTTTGAGGTTGCTGTGAGCTGTGATGCCACAGCACTCTACCGAGGGTAACATAGTGAGACTTCATCTCAAAAACAACAACAACAACAAAAAAAACATTGACTTATAAAGCAGTTGGACAAAGAATCTCCATCCAATGATAGTAAAGCATTTTTTTTCTACTTGAAAAAACTTTTCTATTTCATTTTTTTCTGTGGTGAACTTGTATCATGAATGGAAGGTTGGCTTAGAAGACTTATTTAACCTTGCATGTTTTCCTGAATAGTTATATCTTTGAAACAATAGTTTAGAAGTATGCTAACAACTCATCAATCCAAAATTCAATTAAGAATCAGGAAATAAGCAACTTTTAGCTTCTAGGCAGCAAAAGGAGACCCTGGTCCTCCTGCTGACTTTGACACATTCCTAAAAATCTTGGTTATCCAGTTTGCTAACCACTGCAGATTAGAAATGATCAATTGGAAAGGGAAAAAGAGGTTGATATTGATAGGCACACTGAGTTCGGAAAGAAGTGACAAGGGGCAGCCAAATAGGGAGAAGAAATAACAAAAAACAGACAGAAAAACTCAACTTGGATTATACTGTGAAGTCATATAGTATGCTACCAGATAGCCTTGTCATAGCTCAAAGATGGACAGTCTCTTGAGGATATAACCATCTTTTGTGCCAGTATAAATATTATTATAAAAAGTAATTGTATGACAATCCAATATGATACTAGAAATTTATGATCATATCATTTTGTTCATAAATTAACTTTCTGATTTTTATAAAAGGGAGAGAAAGAAAGGCAGTGCATGACACATTTTAGAAAAAAATTCCTTCTTGGAATGGTTAACTTTTTTTTTTTTTAGGCAGCGTCTTACTTTGTTGCCCTTGGTAGAGTACTCTGGCATCATAGCTCACAGCAACCTCAAACTCTTGGGCTTAAGCGATTCTCCTGCTTCAGCCTCCCAAGTAGTTGGGACTACAGGTGCCTCCCACAACACCCAGCTATTTTTTATTGCAATTGTCATTGTTGTTTGGCAAGCCCAGCTTGATTTGAACCCACCAGCTCCAGTGTATGTGGCTGGTGCCCTAGCTGCTGAGCCACAGGCACCTAGCCAAAATGGTTAACATTTAAAGGAAAGACCCTCAATCACCAGAAATAACACATGTCTTAAGTCATCTGGGTAGCCAGGGTAATAATGTATTCAGGGTAACAGGGGTTGTATTAAGATGTTCACAGCAGCCTGTCTGTGTGCCTGTGCACTGCTTATCTGAGAGTTTAATTGGCTGAATTACTAAGGAGATTTTGAAATTTTAAATAACATCTCACCACCTGCCTCCCAGCCTTCTGCTCTGTTTGCAAACCCGAGGCAAACCCTAGGCAAACTCTTCCTCCAGCTACTTCCTTGATGCTTTCCTTATTCTCACTCCTTCTCCCTGCCTATTCCATTCCAGCACACTTTGCAAATTATGTTTATTAAGAGCCTACATCTTCTCCTAAAGTGCCAGGTAAAACAAAAACAAAAAAACTTTTTAAATTAAAAAATCCTGTCAACATGCCAGTGTCTATGCTAGCACCACAATAGGGAAGCCATTTGCCAAGGCAAGCCTGGACTTTCAGGAGATGTCCCCATCTTTAAGGCTTTGGAACCCTTTCCTTGTTCTAAGAAACTCCAACTCTCAGCCTTCTCCACAGCACTTCTGCCTTCCACCCTGATGGAAACTTAGAGATAACACTTCCTTTGAAAGCCTTTCCTTGGCTGGGTGAGGTATATCGCACATGTAATCCTAGCACTTTGGGAGGCTGAGGCAGGTGGATCGCTTGAGCTCAGGAGTTTGAGACAAACCTGAACAAGAGTAAGACCCCCATCTCTACTAAAAATAGAAAAACTATTTTTCTATTTCCAGGCATAGTGGCCCACACCTGTAGTGCCAGCTACTTGGGAGGCTGAGGCAAGAAGATCTCTTGAGGGCAGGGCGTGGTGACTCACGCCAATAATCGTATTTAAAAAAAAAAAAAGAGGATCCTTTGAGCCCAGGAGTTTGAAGTTGCTGTGAGCTACAATGATGCCAAGGCACTCTACCCAGGGCAATGGAGTCTCACTCTGTCTTAAAAACAAAACAGAACAAAAACACAAAAGCCTTTCCTTAAGAATACTAGTTTAAAAAATAGCTGGGCATTGTGGCAGGCACCTGTAGTCCCAGCTACTTGGGAGGCTGAGGCAAGAGAATCACTTGAGGTCAACAATTTGAGGTTTCTTGGCTACGCTCCTAGCTCAGTTGGCAGGGCTCCGGCCATTGTACTGAGGGTGGCAGGTTCAAACCCTGCCCTGCCCAGCTAAAAAAAACAACAATGCAACAAAAAAATAGCCGGGCGTTGTGGCAGGTGCCTGTAGTCCCAGCTAGTTAGGAGGCTGAGGCAAGAGAATCGCTTAAGCCCAAGAGTTGTAGGTTACTGTGAGCTGTGATGCCACAGCACTCTACCTAGGGTAAACAAACAAAAACAAACAACAACAACAACAACACCCCCCCCCCCCCCGAGACTATTTCCTTACAGTTCTGGGGTTGGAGGTCTGAGGTCATGGTGTGGGCAGGCTTGGTTCCTCTGCCTTGTAGACGGCTTCTTCTCCTGTGTCTTCCCATGGTCTTCCTTCTGGGCACATCTGTGTTCTCATCTGTTCTGATCAAGACACCAGTCAGAGGGATTAGGGCCCACGCCAATGACTTCATTTTACCGTAATTATTTCATTAAAGGCCCTATCTCCAAATACAGTCATTTTCCGAGGTCCTGGGGAATTAGGGCTTCAACATAGGAATTTTGGGGGACACAAATTCAGCCTATGGTTAGGATTTCTGCTCCATCTAGATCAGCGGTTCTCAATCTGTGGGTCACAATTCCTTTGGGGGTGGAATGACCCTTTCACAGGGGTCACCTAAATACATCCTGCATATCAGATATTTACATTATGATTCATAACAGTAGCAAAATTACAGTTATGAAGTAGCAACAAAAATAATTTTATGGTTGGGGGTCACCACAACATGAGGAACTGTGTTAAAGTGTTGCTGCATTAGAAGGTTGAGAACCATTGATCTAGATAGTCCTGGAGTTCTGCCCCCGAGGGCTCCATCCTGTGCCTTCCACACTCTCCACCACCTGTCCACCGCCCAGCCTGCTGTCTTCCCTCATCTTCACACTCCCTGCCTTGTCCTCCTTGCTCTACTTGGACGTGATCATGCCCCGTCTTGCCAGTCCACATTACTTCTATGTTTGCCTTAATTGTTGAAGTTTCTACCTACCAGTCATCATCCACACTCTAAGTTTTCCTCCCCTCTGTCATCTCCATGACATTAGAAAGGAGCAGGGACTGAGATGAAGTCTTCTACACCAGTTCCTGCCTTCGTCTCTCCTTAGGCTTCAACCCTTCAACCTTCAACCCTGGCCTTGCCCTTACTTTCCTCACTGCTGCTTTATGTGTCCAAGGCCATCAGATACCAGTGTCCACAACTTGCCTTTTTCTCACTATTTCTCAATATGTTCCTACTCTTCTTATTTTCCCTCTCATCTTAGAATATGAATTATCCCTCTTTTCCTTTCAAGGCTGATCTTTCTACCTTTTCTTCTCTGCCACAGATTCTCTCTCTTTCTTCCAAAGTTGTTTCCTGTTTCATACATGTGTGTTTGCTCCCTTTCTGGATCTATACTCCTTTCCTGTTGACACAAATCATCTGGGTGATTCACTCATTTTAAAACCCCTTCCCTAGGGCAGCACCTGTGGCTCAGTGAGTAGGGCTCCAGCCCCATATACCTAGGGTGGTGGGTTCAAACCCAGCCCCTGCCAAACAGCAACAAAAAAATAGTTGGGCCTTGTGGTGGATGCCTGTAGTCACAGCTACTCGGGAGACTGAGGCAAAAGAGTCACCTAAGCCCAAGAGCTGGAGGTTGCTGTGAGCTGTGACGCCATGGCACTCTACCAAGGGTGACAAAGTGAGACTATCTCTGAAAAAAAAAAAAAAAAAAACCCTTCCCTAGACTCTGATATTCCTAGAGATAATGTTTTAAAGTTTATTTATTTCATTCTTTTAAGAGATGGGGTCTTGCTGTGTTGCCCAGGCCGCCTCAGTCTCGCAGGCACTGGGATTACAGGTTTGAGTTACTGAACTCAGTTCCTAGAGATAATTTTCAGGGTACTTTTGAGCAGGGCTTCTGAACTTCAGCACTATTGGCATTTGGGGCCAGATAATTCTTTGCTGCAGGGCTTTTCCTTGTGCACTGTAGCGTGTTAAGCAGCATCTCTGGGTTTTACTGACTAGCTGCCAGTCACACCATTCCCCCAACTGGTGATAACTAAAAAAAGTCTCCAGACGTTGCCAAACATCCCCTAGGGCTCAGAATCACCTATTTGAGAACTGCTGATATAGAAATTAGGAGTGTGGACTCTGCTAGTCTCTGACCTGTGCTAGGTATGCTGGAGTCCACAAAATACCCAGTTACAGTTTCAGACTTTATTTTGCACATATGGAACATAATTAGAGAACAGAAAGGGTTTTGTCCTTCATGTTCATGTGACAGAGGAATGATTATAAACCAAGTTAGCAATACTTAAAAATGTGCATTCATTTACTTTTCCAACCGAATCTGTGTTAAACAACTACACAATGTCTCCTCTGCAAAACTTGAATCAAGAGCATTTGATTCAAGAGCACTGTACAGACAACTCAGTAGGGTTTTATAACCTTGGTATATTAGTGTCTCATAGTTGTGTTCATGTTGACATGTCATGGTTTCTTGCTGAGTGGCATTCATTACTGTTGTGTGTTTTTTGTCTCATTGCAAGAATGTTGGAGCTTGAATTAGAGCAATGAACAAACATTTATAAATTTCTTGTTGAACTTGGCAAGAGTGGAAGTGAAATCAGGGACATGTTAGTCCAGGTTGATAGGGATGATGCCATGAAGAAGATAGTAGTATACAAACAGGTTAAATGTTTTTCTGAGGGGAGAAAAAGTGTCACTGTTGAAGAAAAGTCAGGGTGCCAGTGCCAGTAATGAAACTGATAAAAACATTGCAAAAATTCACTGAATTGTGTGTCAAAATCATTGGCTGACTGAGATTCATAGCAGACCCAGTAAACATTGATAGAGAAATAGTTAGGAAAATCTTAACTGAAAATCTTGGCGTGAGAAAGGCATGTGGCTCTTGTATCACGACAATGCACCAGCTCACGTGGCATTGACTCTGAGGGAGTTTTTAGCCAGTAAACAAGTAACCATATTGGATCATCTCTTGACTCATCTGATCTTGCCCCTAATAATTTTTTTCTTTACTTCAAGATAAAGGAAATATTCAAAGGAAGACATTTTGATAACATTGAGGACATCAAGGGTAATATGACAGCTCTGATGGCCATTCTAGAAAAAGAGTTCCAAAATTGCTTTGAATGGTGGTTTAGGCTCTGACATTGTTGCATAGCTTCCCAAGGAGAGTACTTTGAAGGTGACCGTAGTGGTATTCAGTGATGAGGTGTATAGCATAATATCAGTCCTCCTATTTAATTCTTAGCTGGCTGATAACAACAATGAAAGAGTGTGGACTCTGGGATTACCTCTCAGCACTACCACTTACCAGCCTGGGCTGTCAAACTTCTCTGCTTCAGTTTCCTCAGTGACAAATGGAGATGATTGTGGCACCTATTTGACTGTTTAGAGAAGGCTCTAGAACAGTGCCTGGCATGAAGTAGTCAGCTTTCAGTTAATGTTAACTGCTGTCATCATTGCTGTTGCTATTTTCCTTTCTCTCCCTTCCTCACCTACCTTCTTACCAGAGCAGGGGCCTTCACTTCCTCTTCTTCTACTTACTCTTTAACCCCTTGCGTTCTGGCCTCTGTTTTCCCCACTCACATCAACTCATTTTCTCAGCTCTCATCTTTATTTCTGCTCTACTTGCTTTAGTTTCTCTATATCTTACCCTGCAGACCTGAGGTCCCCAATCCTCTAGGCTGCCAACCGTACTGGTCCATGCAGGAGGCAAGTGGCTGCACAGCAGGAGGTGAGCAGGGAAGCTTCACCTGTATTTAAGCTGCTCCCTATCCCTTGCATCACTGCCTGAGCTCCACTTTCTGTCAGAACAGCAGCAGAGTTAGATTCTCATAGCATCACAAACCCTACTGTAAACTGTGCATGTGAGGATCTAGGTTGCATGCTCCTTATAAGAATCTAATGCCTCGTGATCTAGGGTAGAGCTGAGGTGGGGTCCCACTGATTCTGCATTTTGGTGAGTTATATAGTTAATTCCATTATACATTACTATGTACTGATAGAAATAAAGTGCATGATAAATGTAATGCACTCAAATTACCCCCATCTCCCTCCACCCCCATCCATGGAAGAACTGTCTTCCATGATACCAGTCCCTTCTGCCAAAAAGGGTGGGACCACTGATGTAAACCACATTTTCCCTTGGAATCTTCCACTTCCTTAGCTGTTCTGCTTCTTTGGAGAAAAAGGAAAGGATGCGCTCAGCACTCCTTTGAAGATACTGATGACCTAAACTAAGACAGGGGTAGAGAAGAGAAGATCAGGAAGCACTTCAGAGGAAGAATGAACAGCATTCATTCTTTTCCCCTTTTTCCCACTCAGTTGCAGGCCTTCCCCTGCATTCACCTGCTTGCCTTTGTCCCTTGTGTTGTCCCTAGATACCTCTCCAGGCCTCCTTCCTAAGGCTACCTCTAGTTCTCTTCCACACATCATGTCCTCCTACCCCACCCATGATGCATGCCACTGGTGTGTTGACCCACCCTCCACCCAGCTGCCTGAACCCACATCCAGAGAATCAGCCTGCCTAAGCCCCTACCTTCTCACTTCATAACCAATGGGGCCCAAGCACCGTGGACTGATCTCTTCAACATCTCCTGCCTCCCATCCTTTCTGCACTGCCATTAAAGCTAACACTAGTATGGCAGTTCCACTTCTGTTGCAATACCCTTTGGTCAGTGCTCCAGAGGGACTGTTTTTCTTTCTCCCAATATTCAATTGGTCAAGTTCTATTGATTCTATGACATAATTATGTCTCACACCAATTCATTCCTAACCACCCTTGCAGCCAGCACCTTACTAGGTCCTTATTCCTCCCTAGCTGAACCCTTCTCTTAATTGCTAACTCTCATCCCTTTCTCATCTTGCTATCCTCTAGACCCTCTGCCACAGTACCAGGAGGGAGGCCATGTACCTCCTCTATAGGTCCTTTCCCGGCCTCTCTGTTGGAAAAGTCAGCCTCAAGGTGAACAGCACTCTGTGATCTGGCCACTGGGTACTTTTGCAGCCCCATCTCCAGCTGCCTCCCCTCCTCCCTCTGCTGCCCCAGCCAGCCATAGTGAGGTATTTGCAGCCCAGGAAACTGACCTTGTTTTATGCCTCTGTGCCCTTGGGCTTTTGGCTCCCTGCTCTCCTGCTGTCTGCAGTGCCTTGCTTCTCCTCTGAGCCTGGGAGACACCTACTCATGTTAGGAGACTGCAGACTGTGTCTCCTCATCCAAGTGGCCTTCTCCAACATCCACAGATGTTTTCTTCTGGATCCTCTTCCATGGGCTACCTCTCTTTTCCATTATTTCTGCCTCAAGGCTCAACATCGCCTATTCTATTGCCTTCCATCTCCAAGGGGTAGTCACCTCTGATTCTCATTGTTGTCATTCTCTCAGCCACTTGGCTAAGACTCAGGCATCATCTTGGCCCTGACTTCTTTACTGCCCTCCTTCTTGGTCCAACAGGTGCTTTGCTGTTCATTCTTCCTCTGAAGTGCTTCCTGACCTTCTCTTCTCTACCCCTGCCTTAGTTTAGGTTATCAGTACCTGAGCTTTTCCATGGCTGAGAGGTTGACAGTCAGAGCTTACTGTGGGACAGCCTCGGTTTATTGACCTTTTAGTTTCATAACCCACTTATTCCTGGGTATGTTATAATTCAGCCATGCTAGAATCCTTACAGATCTTAAGGGTAGGATCCATAATTTGCTACAATCAAACCCTTGCATCTGCTGCCTTTAATTCTAGTCTCCGTCTACTAAATGCCTAGGCCACTTTTCATGGCCCAAATCCTTTAGTTTCTCTGTCATGAAACTTTCCTTGATCACTATTTTTTTTTTTTTTGTTTGTTTTTGTTTTTGTTTTTCTTTTTAGACAGACTCTTGTTCTGTCACCCTGTCTAGAGTGCAGTGGTGTCTTCATAACTTACTGCAGCCTCAAACTTTTGGCTTAAAACATCATTGTAGACTGGGCGAGATGGCTCATGCCTATAATTCTAGCACTCTTAGAAGGCAGAGGTGGGAAGACTGCTCGAATTCAGGAGTTCTAGACCAGCCTGAGCAAGAATGAGACCCCCATCTTTACTAAAAATAGAAAAATTAGCTAGGCATTGTGGCCTATGCCTGTAGTCCTTGCTACATGGGAGGCTGAGGTAGGAGGATTGCTTAAGCCTAAAAGTTTGAGGTTGCTGTGAAGTAGGCTGTCACCTAGGCACTCTAGCCTGGGGCAATAGAGTGAGACTATCTCTGAAACAAAAAAAATTACTTCTGGCTCTGCACTTGCGGCTCAAGTAGCTAAGGCGCCAGTCATATACACCTGAGCTGGTGGGTTTAAATCCAGCCTGGGCCTGCCAAACAACAATGACGGCTGCAACCAAAAAATAGCTGGGTGTTATAGTGGGCGCCTGTAGTCCCAGCTACTCGGAAGGCGGAGGCAGGAGAATCTCTTGAGTTCAGTAGTTGAAGGTTGCTGTGAACTGTGATGCCACGGCACTCTATCCAGGGCAACAGCTTGAGGCTCTGTCTCAAAAAAAAAAACAGAAAGAAAAAGAAAAAAATAATACTTCTGCCCATCCTGCCCAGTAGCTGGGATTATAGGCACACACCACTATGTCCAACTAATATTTTTATTTTTGTAGGGATGGGGCCTTACTCTTACTCGGGCTGGTCTTAAACTCCTGGCCTGAAGCAATCCTCCTGCCTCAGCCTCCCAAAGTATTAGAATCATAGATGTGAGCCACCGTGTCTGGCTCACCCTAATCATTCTTATCAGAATGATTTCTTAGCACTGTGGGAGGCTGAAGCAGGTGGATCCCTTGAGCTTGGGAGTTCAGACCAGCCTGAGCAAGAATGAGATCCCTGTCTTTACTAAAAGTAGAAAAATTAGCTAGTTCTTGTGGGTGCCTGTAGTCTCTGTTACTGGGGAGGCTGAGGCAAAAGGATCTCTTGAGTCCAAGAGTTTGAGGTTGCTGTGAACTTTGATGAGGCCATGGCCCTCTACCCAGAGTGACAGGGTGAGATTAGGTCTCACAGAAAAAAAGAAAGAAAGAAAGAAATTATCTCTTTGCTCTGAACTCATATTTTGTACCCTATTTAATTTTTTTTTTTTTTTGAGACAGTCTCACACTGTCACCTTGGGTAGAGTGTCATGGCCTCATCAAAGTTCACAGCAACCTCAAACTCTTGGGCTCAAGCAATCCTCTTGCCTCAGCCTCCCAAGTAGCTGGGACTACAGGCACCCGCCACAACACCCAGCTATTTTTTTGTTGCTGTTGCCACTGCTGTTTTAGCTGGCTGAGGCCGGGTTTCTAACCCACCACCCTTGGAGTATGGGGCTGGCGCTCTTCCCACTGAGCCACAGGCACAGCCCCTAGAATCCAATTTTTAAAGAAATGACTTATAGTTGGCTAGGCACAGTGGCTCACTCCTGCAATTCTAGCACTCTAGGAGGCTGAGGTGAGTAGATTGCTTGAACTCAGGAGTTGGAGACCAGTCTGAGCAAGAGCGAGACGCCATCTCCACTAAAAATAGAAAAATTAGCTGAGTATTGTGGTAGGCGCCTATAGACCTAGATACTTGGGAGGGCAAGGTAAGAGGATTGCTTGAGCCCAAGAGTTTGAGATTACTGTGAGCTATGATACTACAGCACTCAACCCGGGGCAACAGAGTTAAGACCCTGTCTCAGAAAAAGAAATAAATAAATAAAAAGACTTGTAGTAAAACTGTTTAATCACCTCTTTTCATTGCTAGTATTTTCTTCTTCTTCTTCTTTTTTTTTTTGTAGAGACAGAGTCTCACTCTATCCCACAGCTCACAGCAACCTCCACCACCTGGGTTTAGGTGATTCTCTTACCTCAGCCTTCTGAGTAGCTGGGAGTACAGGCGCCTGCCACAACACCCGACTCTTTTTTTGTTGCAGTTTGTTTGGGGCCGAGTTTGAACCCGCCACTTTCAGTATATGGGGCTGGCACCCTACCCACTGAGCTACAGGCGCTGCCCTCTTTTTTTGTGAGACAGAACCTCAAGCTGTGGCCCTGGTTAGAGTGCTGTAGCATCACAGCTCACAGCAACCTCCAATTCCTGGGCTCAAGTGAGTCTCCTGCCTCTGCCTCCCAAGTAGCTGGGAATACAGGTGTCTGCCTGCCGTAATGGCTGGCTATTTTTTGGTTGCAGTCATCATTGTTGTTTGATGGGCCCAGGCTGGATTCCAACCTACCAGCTCAGGTGTACACGGCTGGTGCCTTAGCCACTTGAGCCATAGGCACTGAGCCTTCTTTTCTTCTTTTGAGATGGAGTGTTGTACTATCACCCAGAGTGGAGTATAGTGTAGTGGTGCAGCCTTGAACTCCTGGGCTCAACGATCCTGTTGCCTCCACTTCCTGAGTAGCTGGAACTACAGACATGTGTCATCATACCCAGCTAATTTTTTTTTTTTTTTTGTAGAGATAGGGTCTATGTCAAGGCTGGTCTTGAACTCCTGACCTAAAGTGATCCTCCCACTTTGGCCTCCCAAAGTGCTGGGATTACAGACAGGAGCCACCATACCCGGATGCCAGTATTTTCTAGATGACAATATAAAGGTGGTGATTTGTCGTGAAAATTCATGTAGCGTTGGAGGTTTAGATGTTTTGACTATTCTAAATTACAAGTAAAATCCCAACTTTGATATTTTCCCTAATCAAAACTTTACCCTGAATGGGGAAACCAGGAAAGGCTAATTCTTTATTCAGAGGCAGGGTGAACAAATCAAGTAGCAATCCCCACAGGGCCCTTCCCTTGCCCTCTCATCAGAACCTGTTACAGCTTGGAAGCACAAGACACCAATTTTATCATGACTGAACTATTACTTGTTTAAAATCCTGCCCATTCCCTCCTTGACAGGCTTGTCTTCAAAAAAAAAAGCATTTGATGATACACTTGGGGACCGTGGTAGGGGAGGCTCAGAAAAATGCAACTGCTAAAATTTCTCTGGATAGAGTTTTTCTCAGTAAACAGTAGACCCTGGGAAATATAACAGGTTCTGAAAACTTAGTTTTGATGACTGAAAGTCAAGGAAACAGCCAGCTGAATTGGTTCCCTCTCAGGCAGTGGTTTAGCCTACTTACCTCAATTCAGATCTAATAGTTCAACTGCTTTTCCTTGGTTCTAGAGAGTTCTCTGCTGGCTGGGACCCATCCTGAGACAGACCCTTCTGTCTGCAGCCCTGAAAACTAGAATTCAGTGGAAGGCCTCAAAATAAAGGCCCACAATTGGGTTTACAACTTTCTATGGCGCTGGAGCCTCCTCAGAGGAGCTGATGTGGTGGGGCCAGGGTCAAAGGTCGTAGTAAATAGAAAGTAGCCAACTTTCTGTCTGCATAACATCATCTTGCCTCACCAGTCTCAAATGCAGAATTCTACAGTAGTATTGTCTGCACATTCATCTTTAGATTGGGGGTGGGGGGTGGGAGGGATAGTTGGTGGTGTTTATTTTCAACAACTACAATCATCATTATCTTTCTGAAGATGTTTCCAAAGGCTGAGAACAGGCCCCTTTCAGAACTTCAGTAGCTAAAGTATTAACAGTTGGAAACATGTCAGCTGCTTTAATGGAGGAAGCACAGCCTAGGCCTGGTTTCTCTGGGCTATGTGATAACTCGGGGTAAGGTAGCCATGGCTGAGTGGTGGCAGGAGCCAGAAAGATGGAGAGCGCTCGGAGGAGCGTCCTTGCTTTTCAGGGTTGAAACAGATGCCCTCTGAGAGAAAGAGATACTGCCTGTGGCTTCCCTGATGCCTTGGAGGACGACGTGGGTGACACAGCATCAGCCGTTTGGTCTCTGGGTGGGGGCACAGCGACGATAGGAGCGTCCTGGGCCCATCGCGGGCAGGCTGTGCGCCGCGAAAGCATCATGTGGGGGGTGTGGGTAGGGAAGGTGACAAAAGTCTAATCAGAGTTGAATTTGTTGCAGAGCTCGCTCAGGGCAGCAGACATAGAATGAGAAGGATAGCCCTGGGAAAGAAACAGTTTGAAGTTGGGGGCGGGGTGAAGCGCCTGCTTCCTAATCTCATGCCCCATCATCTACTCGCCCCACCTGGATGTAGCGCGAGGACCGCGTGGAAAGGAAACGGTGCGGATGGGGCTCCCCCGTCCAGCTGCCTTCGAGAACGAGAGGGGCGGCGCCGGTCTGGGGACCTTGAGCCCCACGCTGCCCCCTCCCGCCCCCGGGCCTCCTAGGCGCCCCTCTCGCACCTTCCGGGCATCGCCGTCTCTCCCCTTCCTCTGTTAAAATAGTGAAACAAACCGAGGAGCGAGGTGATGCACAGCCGGGGGTGGGGAGTGGCTCGCAGCGACGGGTTGGAGGGGAGGGGGCGCGGTGGCCGGAGAAGGCGGCGGGCCAGCGAGCGTTGGGCTGATTGGGATCGCGCTCAGCTGCGGCCTCCTGGACCCTTCCCCTCGGGCGGCGGAGCCCTCCCATGGCCAGGGGCGCCTCCGGAGGGCGTAGGGCAAACCTGGGGCTGTGGTAGGGGGTGGGGTGGGGACTCCACCTTCATCCATCCCTGGATGGCAACTGCGGTCACCCCTGTAAAGCCGGGGCGGCGGGGGGGACAGGCGGGTACCGCGGTCCTCTCCACCCGCCCCCAGCTCAAGCCGCCGCCGCCGCGGCGGCCGCTCAGTAACACGTCCCCAGGAGACTCGCAGGAGCAACACGTGATGTGTCTACTTATCAGGGTGAGAGGGGGAGAGCGAGTCTCCGAGCGTGCGGGCGAGGAAGCGGGGCGGGGGGCCGACACGGGGGCCGGGACGACGGCTGGGGCGCCGGGGTCGCCAGCTCCTCGCCCACCTCCCTCCCTGTGGGAGAAGAGGAGGAGGGGAAGTGACTGCGGAGTTGATGAACTTTGCACATCCAGAAACGCCATTTTGATTCCTTTTCCGGAACAAGTTTGCATCTCTCCTCGTTCTCTCCCCTAAGCCCACCGGTCCCCACCGCATCATGCCTGGGAGCCAAGCACCCTGCCCGGCCGTAAGTATGTGCCCCGGGTTCCGGCCCGCGGGACTTGGGTGGCAGAGAGATGTCTGGGGCACAACAGGAGCGACCTTTTAAAGAACTTTTGGGGATGGGGAGGGTTCAGTCTGCAGAGCGCGTTGTACTTTTGAAGTTCGGCGTCTCCGGGAGAGCAGGACCCGCACGCCCCACGCCGCGCGGCGTGCGCTCGGGGCGGTGGGGCCAGGCAGGGATGAGCGGGGTAGCCCTCTCCCCTCGGGCTGTGTCGGGCCGCTCCTCCTCCTCGTCCTCCTCCCCTTCCTCCGCTCCTTTCCCCTTCCCGAGCTGCCGGCTCTGCCAACCAGCTCCCAGCGCGAGTCGCCGAAGCGCCGGGCCAGCAGGACCTGATGCGCATCCATATTAGCCGTCCGAGCGCAGGAATCTGGCCCGACCCGCGCCGCCGAGTTTATTTTTAACCAGCACCGCCGGGACTCGGATGGTGCGCGCACCGCCGGCCAGAAACATCTTCCCAGCGCTGCTCTCCATCTTCCGCCCTCTCTCCCCCGACATCCTCCCCCCCATGTGGGAGGGGAAACTTTTCTCCTACATACTTTCGAGTCCCTCTCGGGCCGGGAAGCGCGGAGATGACGGCGCCTGCCCAACCGCCGCTGCCACCGCAAGGTATCCGGGGGTGTCCGCTCGGGGGGTGCCCGACTGGGGTGCTCGCGCGGGGGTGCCCGCTCGAGGCTGCTCGGTGGGAGCATC
This sequence comes from Loris lydekkerianus, assembly GCA_963574355.1. Taxonomy (NCBI): domain Eukaryota; kingdom Metazoa; phylum Chordata; class Mammalia; order Primates; family Lorisidae; genus Loris; species Loris lydekkerianus. The sequence continues at coordinate 33,034 of CAUYPK010151841.1, forward strand.
CGCCGCGCCCTGCTCTAAGGACTTTGATCCTCCCAGGCGGACGGCGCCTGCCGGGAGGGGGCCGTGGGCAGCCCCCCGCCTTCTCCCGTTCCTGGTTGGCCGTAGTGGTCACGCCGACTGCCGCCTCGGGGGGCCAGGGGAGGAGGGGGCTGGGGCCGTGCGGGTGCGTATTGTTCCCTTGCCCTTCGGTTGGCGGGGTACGTGTTTTCGTGGGAGCCATCGGTGTGGAGCAAGCCTGCATCGCGGGGGGGGGTGGGGGGCGGTCGGCGCCCGGCGCCGTCACGAGCACAGGAAGGAGGCCGGGAGCATCCGAGGCGGGGCCGGCCGCCGGGGCCCGCTCCGCCGCCCAGCTGTGGAGCGCGTTAGGAAACTTTTGTCCGCCGCCCGCTGGACCAATTTTTTGCGAGTTCTGGGACTTCCCTTCCTCCTCCCATCCCGGCTCTCACCGCAGAGCTGGGGCGAGAGAGAGGCCGAGGCGGCGGGTTGCTGCCCCCCCCCCCCCCAGCTCCGGCCCGGCCCTCCGCCCCCCCTCCCTGCTCGCGGTCTCTTAGGAAACTGCGACCTTAATGGTCGCTAAGGAGCAGGGGAGGTCCTTCTGGTTGCCGACCCCCTCCCTGGGAAGCGGCGTGTTTTCTGGACCCGGCCGAGGGCGCGTCGAGGATGTGACTCGCTCCCCGGCCGCGCGTGAGTGCGGGACGAGGCAGCCGAGCCCCTTTTGGGCAGGGCCGCCTAACTTTCCGGGCGGGACAGGGCAGGGGTCTGAGGGTGCGGGCCGGGCCGGCGGGCTGCTTGACAGGCGCCGCGTGCTTCTCGCGTCCCTCGTCCGCCGTGCATCCGTGATGGGTTATAAAAGAGGAGGAAAGTATTTCTCCTTGCTCAGCAGATTTGCCCTCCCTCGCTCCTTACTGGTTAGGAGATAGAACGTGAGCCCAGATCCGGACGAGCAGTTCACATTCCATTACGAAATTCTACACGGCTTCAGAGCCAGCAGCAGCAGCGCACATTCGGGGCACTTTGGAGGGGTTTTCTTCTGCTTTTGAGGATGCTGCTGCTGCTACTGTTGCTGCTGTTAGTGATAGAGAGAGAGAGAAGGGTGATTTTAAAATAATAACTTTTTGGTATGTTGAGAAATGTGTCGGGGGTTTTCATTAGTAGAGAAGTGAGTATTGTTTTAGAGTTTAGATTTAAGCTTAGTCCCTTAAAAGCTAATGGAAATAAAGTTTGCCTGTTGGATAGGGATGCTGGAAGTAGTGAAGCATTTGCTATATTAAGGAGACTTGAATATTTTCTGCAAAGGCAGAGGTGCTGGTGCATCCTTCTTGTCTTCGACATCTTTTCATTTAGGTATGTGGTGTTCTGTGCGTGTAGGAATTTATTCTGAAATAAGTTTATTAAAGTGGAAGGTGGGAGAAAGAACTGCAAAAAAAAGAATGTATGATGGTGTTTTTGTTTTTTCACACCCGTGAAAAGCATCCTCTAGATTTGGTGCTTTTTCAAATAGGCAGGTATGGTTTCTAAAGACATATTTTAACCCGGAAGTCAGAGGTAGAGGCTAAAGTCTTAGTTAAAAGCTCTTTAAAAAAGAAAAAGAAAATCAAACATTTTGTTCTGTGCTGCATTTAGGAGTACATAGAACTTTTGAAGGAATGGGTTCGAAATATTCTTCAAATAATTTATACAAAGGCGGACCACTAATTTTAAGGGTTTTTTTTTTTTTTTTTTTTTTTTTACCTCCGCCGTTTGGAGGGAGCCTTCTGGGTACCGGCTGATGGGTCCTGCTTTGATGTGCTTTGAGCTTTGGTTACACTGATGAATTAAACATTTGAATGGCTTTAATCAAGTTTTAAATGTGTTAAAAAAAATACCTCCCCCTTTTTACAGAAGAAAGGGAGAGAGTAACTCTTTGATTTAATTATTTGCTTAGCTTCTGCTCCATTTTAGGTTAATGAACTTGCACTGTCTTATCGTCGTTAAAAGTACTGCCAAACTGGTAGCATTTTAGGATGTTTTCTCTTTAAAGAGGATTTGCTGGATGTGTTAGAACTTTTAAGAAATGCTGCTGATACTTCTGTTATGTGGAATATCATCATCCTCTGGGTTTTTCTACATTCCACTTTATTTCTCATTAGAAATTCAAACTCTGAGACGGAATGGCAGATGAGTACTTTTTATGTGATGGGGAACATGAGTCTTACTCAGCTCATACAGGTGGTGCATTCATTCCTAACTGTTTACATCATCCAAGTGACCTTTGGATTGAAGGGTCTTTTATTTTAAAGTTTTTCAGGCAGACTCCTGAGGTCTTTTTTGCATCCAACACAGATACAGCATATTGCAAGAGGAAAATAAGCCTAACCTTATTATTCTTCCATCTGATCAACAGTTGTTTGTTGGTTGCCTGCAGTAGGCCAGGCACTATGGAATGTAGCTGCCCTTACCTGGGTTTCATTTTTACTTCTCCAATTTTGAACTGCTTGTGTTGGTCCACTTTTGAGGTCAGTTTGGAAGTCCTTGCTTGCTATCTTAGGCTCACTTGCTAACATCATTTATCACTTTCAGTTAAGGATATTTCCTGGTTGATGAATTAAAAAAAAAAAAAAAAAAAAAAGACACTTCTAGTGTTTTGCATGGCACATTTAATATAAATTTAACTCCTATAAAAATTAGTTAAATACTGTCTGGAAACAGAAGTAAATTCTTTTGATTTTTCTATTCATTATCTTTCTGAAAAGTAGGTGGTGCTTAGAAGGTCATAGGATAAGGGTTGCTAAGCAGCTAAACAGAAGGATGCTAAAATTAACTGAAGCATTTTTGAAAGGGAGTCCTTTTCTGTTTTATGTTATTTACTAGGTTTAATTAATGTCTGAATTCTCTATGTCCTTTGACCTGGGAAGGTGGGATGCTAAAGTTGTTTGTTTTTATTATTATATTTAAATATAATCTCTTTTATAAATGTCTTTGATTGAAGTTCAGTACTCTTTCCAGCCATGTGGTGTCACATGGCAGCTTGTCTGGGAGAACTTTTTATTTATGCCCATGTGTTCAGGTTAAAACTTCCTAAGGATAACATCATATATTAATAACAACTTTTTTGTTCATTTTAGAAATTCTGCATGATCTATAAAGTGATATTTTACCTTTACTCCTAATTAAACAGATTTGCATTCAAAAGATAGAAAGTATGCAATATTACCTCTCCTGATAAGGGACAATAGCCTTCTTTGCCTCTTTCCTGAGATTACCATTCCCTTAGATTAGGTCTGGATAGGGCTCCTCCCTTTCAACTCCACCTCCCTGGCTCAGTTTATTCAGCCCTGTTTAGGTGTACCTTTTTTAAAAAAACTGTATTAGATTCAGAGTATCTTTGGAAGGACTGCCCAAATGTTAGAAAACGAAAAGAAGTGTGATTTACATTACATTTCTGTTACATAATGTATGTTTAAGGATCTTGAAATTTTTTAGTGAGATAAAATGGTTGAAATCCAATCGAAGCCATGATTGGCAACCATCATCTCTTGGTTGAATGGCAAGCCTACTATGTTTGGCTGGGCCCATGGCTCAGTGAGTAGATTGCCGGCCACATACACCCGAGGCTCAAGCCTAGCCCAGGCCTGCTGGGCAACAATGACAACTGCAACCAAGAAATGGCCAGGCATTGTGGCCAGTGCCTGTGGTACCATCTGCTTCATAGGCTGAGGCAGGAGAATTGTTTAAGCCCAGGAGTTTGAGGTTGCTGTGAGCTGTGATGCCACGGCTCTCTACCCAGGGTGACATGGTGAGACTCAGTCTCAAAAGGAATAACAACAAAAAATTTTCCCCGTGTCAAGGTTGTTTGTTACATCTGACTTGTTGAACAGGCAATGTTGACTCATTTTTAATATCCAAATATCCTTAAAAATTAGTGAATGAGTTTTCTTTTCTCTTTTTTCTTCTCCTTTTAGACTTGAAGAATGACTTTTGAGCAGAAATAGCCGTGGCCTTCTTCAAAAAGCAGATAGTGATATCTAAGCAGGGGTGAGGGTGGGGCTCCCCATATATCAAAAGTAAAAGGTGTACCATATGAAACCCAGAAAAAGGCATACGATGTGCTTTCTGAAATGCATCACTTATTTTTAATTTTCCCCACTCTACAGAAGGCAGATTACAGAAAGGAAAACCATCTGCTGTTTTCATTACTACCAAGGTAGAAGAATGAGGAAGGTGGAGAAGAGCTTTTCCTTTTTATGTTAGTCCTGCCTGTGGGGCAGTGTCATCGACTGTGCTCATCTCAGTTTCTCTTGTCATGTTCCCTGGGTGTTCAGCGTGGCCCAAAGTGCAGCCTCGGAGTGTGGCTGGGGACTATACTCTGCCCTTGGCAGAGGTGGGTGGGGTGAAGCTGATTGGGAGGAGGGGGCAGGGCGTGACTGGTACATCTTTTTGGTGGGACTTTAGGGTACAGGTTGGTTAGTCTGCCCATCAGTAAAGGTGGCTGCCTGTGAATAGGTGCTTCAGACAAAAGCAGTGGGAGAGGGTGGAGATTGTTTGTTCAGTGTGATTCAAGCAAGTAATGCTAAGAGAATTTGAAAACCTCTGTAAAGTTCCGGGCCTGGGTACTGACTGCTCCTGCAGGGATTTACCTGAGGGCTTGCAGACCTCATGACAGTGGGTGGAGAAGGAGAATGAAAACCCCCACAGGCTTTGTCAGACCGCCAGACTGAAGAGAAAAAGTCTCAGTGGGGGTAATTAGATAAAGCTTTTAAATACTCTATTTGTTTTTCCCTAGCTGGCTTGGTGTTTCATCCCTTTCCCCCCTTTTTTCAGAGACTTGGGAGGAGGATTGTTACAGATAACGTGTGATATTTCTGGTTGTTTAATTATTTTAAAAATTTCCTTTTTATTTGGGTGTACTTTCTTCAACTTAGTTGATGTCACCCTAGTTTTGTGAAGGCCTTTAGTAAAAGATTACAAGTTTATGCTCAAAGCAACACTGAGGGTCGAGTGGGCATACTGATCCATTTTACAATTGCTTTGTGGTCCATCTAGGGGCTGGTAAAAAATCGAGCCCCAGACCCAGAACTCCTAAATCTATCCTAGCTCTGTAGAATAGCTGCTTTTTAGAATCTGCTTTGCCTCAGTGGACTTAACATTAAATATATACTACCTATTTCTCTCTGTGTTGTTTTCTTTGAAATAAGACCAGGTCCTTTTCAGAATAAATCTGTGGTTGAATTTGATGGTGTAAGGGAATTTAAAGAGAAACTTTAGCCTTTTGGTAGCATTTCTGTTGATGAATGTGATTCTGTGCATCTTTTCAGTAGCTTTTTCTACCTCATGGGATTGTTGTAAGGATAAAATAAATGTTCCAGAATGTCATAGTCTATATATGGAAGAAAGTGGTATATTTTGAGCTTAGGAAGCTTTGTGGGTATCCACATTGGCTTTCCTTACCAGAATTTTGCACAATTCTATTACCTTAGGCAAAATTTGCCTAGGACTAGATGTTCAAATTGGGGAAACTAAAGTACTTTTCTTTTTGCTTTGAGCACTGGAAGACCAACAACTAGAGAATTCTTTAAAAAGTTCATTTAGGGATGAGTTTTAAGGAAAAGGCAGGTGGCAGACTAGAGATTCATTCTGTAAAGCAGTGGTTCTCAGCCTGTGGATTTTGCCCCCAGGGGACATTTGGTAATATCTAAAGACATTTTTGAGTGTTTTGCTGGGTGGGAGGAAAGGGGGGAGGGGTGCTACTGGTCTTTAGTATGCAGAGACCAAAGATGTTGTTCCACATCTATAGTACAGTGCCCAGGGTAGCCCCCAAAGTTAGTGGAGCCTAATAGAAACCTGAGAGGTGCAGTAGCCTTGACCTTTGTCAGCCTGTGTGGTATGTATAAGCATAATGGGTATACTTCCTGTATTGCATGTGATATATATGGAGATCTGAAATTCTGTAACCCAGGTAAGCTCTTTTGTGCTCATACATTACCATGGTTGGCAAGTTCAAGATTTCACAAAAAATTTGGGGTTGGGGAAAGCATTAATTGGCGTTAAATATATCTGAAAATCTCATTGTAAATAAAACTTTTAGAACTCATCTGCTTCTAAAACAAACCAGATTCATTGGCCCTATGAAGCTGTTCTGGTAGGTGGAAACTTGCTCTGTCTCTGCTGATGTCATCTGCCAGTCCTCCCTCATGGGTTAAGTTATGTGGAATATACCTTTTTGTTTTTTGGGTTTTTTATTTTTGTTTGTTTTTGTTTTGAGACAGAGTCTCACTATGTTGTCCTTGTTAGAGTACTGTGGCATCATAACTCACAGCAACCTCCAACTCCTGGGATCAAGTGATCCTCTTGTCTCAGCCTCCCTGTAGCTGGGACTATAGGTGCCTGCCACAACACCTGACTATTTTTATTTTTTATTTATTTATTTATTTATTTCACCTGACTATTTTTAGAGATGGGGTCTCACTCTTGCTCAAGCTGTTCTCAAGCTCCTGATTTCTAATCTACCTGTCTCAGCCTCCCAGCGTGCTAGGATTACAAGCATGAGCCACCATGCCCGGCCTTGGAATAGGTCCTTTTAGAAAAGAAAAGTTAAGCATTTGAACTAGCTCTTACTTACGTTTTGCATTTGTAGTCTCCTTTATTTTATTTTCTCACATTTTTGCAAAATTCTTACATAACTGCCCTTTTTCTAGAGCAGTGTTTCTGAGCTGGGTCTTCTGTCCATCCATGTCCTCTTGAGATAGTGGACGGCAGCCAGCTGCCATGGTAGAAGGGATAGGGAGGGTTCAGGGAAGGAGACAGTGATGATTTTTTTCATTCTAGGACACCTAGATTTCAGACCAGAAATGTCTAATATAGTGACAGAAGTGATTTTTTTTAGCGATAGGTGTCACTGTCCTAACCCTTGTCCTCCTCCCTCCGCTCCTCAGCCTATCACACAGACAAGAGGCAAGGGAATCCTAAAGGGAGAAGAAACAGGAAGACAGGGGACATGAAATTCCAGAAAACGAAAGGCTGCCTGTGGTAGGCAAAGTGGCCTGGGTTCCCACTTAACCTTGTAGACATGTGCAGTGCTTGAAGAACTGTTTCCATCTGAAACCTGTTTGCACCCTGTTGACTGACAGCAGTTGCACTGATGGTGATTGGTGATGTTGCTCTGCGGCCACCTTTGAATCCCTGTACCTGGGCACAAATTATGGTCCTGCAGGGAACATCTGGGCATTCTGTGCTTTCCTCTGATCTATACACTGGCAGTTCCCAACTCTGTCTCTATTTACAACTTCTCTCAAGCTGGAGCTTTTTATCACCCTACCAGTACCTCACACTGCAGGTACTTGTAAAATTGAAAGTCATCTCCCTTCCTTGTGGAAGGTCATCTTATATGCACCATCCAAGTAGTCTTTTAGGCCAGGAACCTCAATGCTTTTCTGACTCCTGTCTCTCTTATCCCCCATGTTCAGTCAGTTACCAGAACTTCTCTGAAACCACACTCCAGCCTGCCTTTGACTTTGGCTGCTCCCTTGCTCCTGACCTAAGGCCCTCGTCAAGTTGCATATGCCTCCTAAGTTAATTTCCTGCCATCAGTTTCTCCCTACTGCAATTCATCCTCCACTCCTCTGCCAGAGTCATCATCCTCAAAAACTAAAGCTGCGTGTGTTGTTTGCCTGCTTTAAAAACATCTCTTGGCTCCCCGTTGTCTACAGGAAGAAATCCAAACTCCTTAACTTGGCATGCGAGGACCTTTCTTTGCCTGCTTCCAAACCGAATTTCTAGTCTCTTATCACTCCCTTCTATACCAATGTCACACCAAATAATTCTCACTACCCCTGCTTTTGCATGGTTTGTTCATTCTTTTGTGTCCCCATCCCTTTCCCTGGCAAGGAACATTTCTGACTCTTCTTTTAAGACCTAGTTCAAATATTACCTCTTCTGGTAAGATTTAGGCTCCCATCCTATTATTGTGTTCTAATTTGTCTATTAACATGTTTCTCCCACCACGCGAATATTTATCCACCCCTGTAACTAGCATGATTGCATAGTTGGTGCTTCCTTGATACTTTGTTGATTTCTAATACAAAAAAAAACGGGAGTTTTTGGAGATTGGAGAAGAGCCACATGTAATTTGGAATCTAAGGCCTAAATTATGCTACAAATTCAGCGAAGGAGATGGGCATAAACTAACATTTTCAGCACATTTGTCATGCAGAGGTTTGGTGCACCAGGTGTACACTGGTGGGAAAGAATTCTAAATGACAGAAATTCTAAAATTAAAGTTGGCTCAGCTGAATTTAAAGAGGAAAAGAAATCCTTGTTAATGCCTCATTGCGCTAAAAGCTGTCACACTGGGGCCTTTACTAATTATAACCATTTTTCATGGCTCTTGGTTTGAAGTTTACATTAAATAGGAGAGATGGGCACACAGATCAAAGACCAAAATCATTTCAGAGCTCCAATGTGTGGGCCCATTTTCTCTGCTTAGTTAGAGTTTTGTTTCATTAGTGGTATGAGTTAATAGGAGAGTTGGTCTGTGTATAATTTAACTTCTCTTTTTTTCCCTGTTACTCCTTGGATTTGGAACAAAATACCAAACCAGAAACCTACAGTGTGTAAATCTTGCTTTATTTGTGCATGTATGCGGTATATGTACTTGATAATAGTTGATTATAGATCATATTTATAAACAATTATTTTCACTATTTATGGGGAGTTTCCTTTATTCTTGTAAAAAATAAATTAAAAAAAAGAATCTTTCTCTGAATGCACACAATCTAAATCTTTTTATTTATTTATTTTTTAACAGTCTCACTATGTCGCCTTTGGTAGAGTGCTATGGCATCACAGCTCACAGCAACCTCAAACTCTTGGGCTTAAGCCATTCTTAAGGGTCTATAGGCGCCCGCCACAATGCCTGGCTATTTTCTTATTGCAGTTGTCATTGTTGTTCAGCTGGCTGGGGCCGGGTTCGAACCCTCCAGCCTCAGTGCATGTGGCCAGCACCCTAACCACTGTGCTACAGGCACTGAGCCCACAATCCAAATCTTAACCTTCTTCTTCTTTTTTTTTTTTAATGTTTTTTTGTTTTATTTTATTTTTGAGACAGAGCCTCAAGCTATCCCCCTGGGTAGAGTGCTGTGGCATCACAGCTCACAGCAACCTCCAACTCTTGGGCTCAAGCGATTCTCCTGCCTCTGCCTCCCAAGTAGCTGGGACTACTGGTGCCTGCCACAACGCCCAGCTATTTTTAGGTTGCAGCCGTCATTGTTGTTTGGCAGGCCCAGGCTGTATTCGAACCTGCCAGCTCAGGTGTATGTGGCTGGCGCCTTAGGCCACAGGCACTGAGCCGCTTTGGGGATAATTTTATAAAACTGTTTAGTGAACATCTCAAATAGGTTTCCCATGACTTGGTTAATTAAGTCTGTATGTATTTGGTTAAACTGTTCTACTTAAAAGTTTTAAACGAAGTATAATTTAAAGGAGGCTTAACCGGCCTGTCTTTGTATTTGATTTGTATTTAAATCATGAAAATTAGGTTTCTGAGAACAATTCTTCATTCGAGTTTAGTATGGCTTTACTGTACCCTTTTCCCAAGTGCTATTCAGTATCAGATTCAGCCTTCTTTTGGGAAAAAGGCAGCTTTCTATCATCAGATTTGCCAGCTCCATGGTGTTACTTTTTTTTTTTAAGAGACAGAGTCTCAATTTGTCGCCCTTGGTAGAGTGCTGTGGTGTCACAGCTCACAGCAACCTCCAGCTCTTGGGCTTAGGTGATTCTCTTGCCTTATCCTCCCCAAGTAGCTGGGACTACAGGTGCCTGTCACAAAACCTGGCTATTTTTTGTTGCAGTTTGGTCAGGGCCGGGTTCAAACCCACCACCCTTGGTATATGGGGCCAGCTCCCTACCCACTGAGCCACAGGCGCTGCCCTATGGTGTTACTTTTTAACATATACAGAGTTTGTGTATTCGTTGGTTTGTTTGCTTATTTATCTACAGTGTCTTTTTCTTTCTTTTCTTTTTTTTTCTTTTTTTTTGTGGGGGGGGGAGTCAGAGTCTCACTTTGTCACCCCTGGTAGAGTGCTGTGGCATAGCTCACAGCAACCTTAGACTCCTGGGCTCAAGCCTCTTGCCTCAACCTCCTGAGTAGCTGCGACTACAGGTGCCTGCCACAATGCCTGGCTATTTTTAGAGACAGGGTTTTGCTCTGGCTCAGGCTGGTCTCAAACCCATGAGCTCAGGCGATCCGAACCGCCCTCCTTAGCCTTCCAGAGTTCTGGGATTATAGTCATGAGCCACTGAGGCTGGCACTCAGCGTCTTGCTCTGTCACCCAGGCTGGAGTACAGTGGTGACATCGTAGCTCATTATAACCTCAAACTCCTGCACTCAAGCCATTTTCATTCTTCAGGTCTTAATAAATATTTGAATTATCCACTGTGTGAGGGTGCTGTGTTAAGCACCAAGCCTATTAGTATGGAAAGAGATAGCTGCTAGCCTTATAAAAGATATATCACATTGAAAGAGAAATATTTAGCAGTTAGCAAGTCATTTATATCTGCGCTCAGTGCTAAAAGTTAAGTACGACTAGAACATACGAAGTTTGGTTTTTCTGTGGTGGGAGGAGTAGAGGATGCTGGGAAGTAGGCTAGGGAAGACATCTTGGCAGAGAATGCTGGGAGGCAGGTCAAGAAAGGCACCCTGGCAGGGGATGCTGGGAGGCAGGCCAAGAAAGGCACCCTGGCAGGGGATGCTGGGAGGCAGGTCAATTAAAGCATCCTATGGAAGTTTGTCATCCTATGACATTTGAGTTGATGTCCAAAGGATGGTGAAAGAAAGGAAGAAATGTTTCTAAGAAAAGCTTGTACAAAGGCCCTGAGGTTAGAGAGGGAAGTAAGAGAAGCACTGCATATTTGGGGGAAGAAAGGATAGAGCAAGTGAATGAAGTGAATGATAGGATGGTGAAGTAGGTGGGACTAGCAGGCTGCTGAGAATTCTGGGAAGCTGTAAAAAGTGTTAGGCCCAAGAGTGGCAAGATGAAATTTGCATTTTTAAAGATTACTCCTATCAAGGGTGGAGAATAGACCTGGCTAGAAGGATGCAGCTATTTTGTCCTCTCCCCCCACCCCACCCCCCTTTTCCAAGAAGGTCAGTCAGATTCTTCTAATATTTACAACTTTGAAAACCAGTGGTGCTCTCGAGTGTGATGGTGGTAGAGGTGGAAAGCTTAGATGGGTTTGATAGTGATTTAACAGGTGGGATAGAACTTGGGTTGGGGGAAGGGACACGTGACTTCCTGGCTTCTGCCTTTGTATCTGGGTAGATGGTTGGTGGTACCTTTGTCTGAGATTGGAACACTGCTGGATTAAGCAAGGTTTATGCACAAGGTTATGTTCATTATTCTTTAAAGAGTTGTGTTCATATTTTCCACTTTTTATTTATTTTTATTTTTTTGAGACAGAGTCTCACTTTGTCACTTTTGGTAGAGTATAGCTCACAGCAACCTCAAACCCCTGGGCTCAAGTGATTCTTTTGTCTCAGCCTCCCAAGTAGCTGGGACTACAGGCGCCCACCACATACTTGACTATTTTTTTTTTGCAGTTTTTGGCCGGGGCTGGGTTTGAACCATCACCTCCGGTATGTGGGACCGGCGCCTTACTCCTTTGAGCCACAGGCGCTGCCCCATACTTGGCTATTTTTGGAGACAGGAGTCTTATTCTAGCTCAGCTGGTTTGGAACTCCTGACCTCAGGCCATCTACCCACCTCGGCCTCCTAGAGTGCTAGGATTATAGGAGTGAGCCACCTACCTGGCCCTGATGTTTCCCACTTTTTAAAAAGCCTTTTTTCTACTTGTACTATGTTTTAGTTTGTTAAAAATTATATACCTGGCATGGGTGAAACATGAAGAGTACTTAAATTGTGAGAAACAGACATCATTGCTCTTACCTATGGAAAGAAAAGATTGGCTTCCTCCTTATGTCCCCTCTTTCTTCTTTTCCTTCTTTCCTTTTAATTTCCTGATGCTTAAAGGAACAGGAAAGATTTCTTATAGGTCACCAGAGCTTTTGAATGGTTTTCAGATGAGGTGGACACCTCGATCTTGAGAGAGTGTAAGTTTGTGCTTGTTTTAGTGATGCTTTCTATCTGTGAGCATGGGGTTGGTGGGATGAGGCTTTGGATAAGAAGCAAGCTAAGGGCTCAGCATCCGTAGCTGAGTGGTTAGGACGCCAGCCACATATACTAGGGCTGGCAGGTTCGAATCTGGCCTGGGCCTGCTAAACGATGACAACTATAACAACAGCAACAAAAAAATGCCAGGCCTTGTGGCGGGCACCTGTGGTCCCAGCTACTTGGGAGACTGAGGCAAGAGAATCTCATAAGCCCAAGAGTTTGAGGTTACTGTGGGCTGTGACACCACGGCACTCTACTGAGGGCGACATAGTGAGACTCTGTCTCAAAATAAAAAAACAAGCTAGGATTCTCACAGTTGCCTAAGCCTTTTACTTATGAGTATCAAAACTCCTTTCATGATTAGATTTTCCAGTTTAATAATTGGAGCCACATAAAGAACCTTAGTAGTCATCTGATGATGCCCTTAATGTCTTAAGGTTACATCAGTATTTTACTTGACCAATAAATAATCTGTGTGAAAACAAAAGTTCATTTACTAAACAAAACTTGTGTATCTGCTGTGTGCTGGGTCCTCCGGCTAGATCAGTAAGTGCCAAGGGAAAAAATATGACTTCTTCTATCGGAGTATGACTTGTCCCCATGGAGTGATTGTCTAGCCAGTATTTAAACTCTTCTGGTGATGGTAGACTTGCAGTACTTGGGTTTCTACTGTGTTAATTAACTTTTTCCCCCCTATGGCGAACAAAATCTTTTTGGAGCAAGCTAGACAGTGGTGTGTTTTCTGCTGAGTTGGTACGCACTAGAAACTGGAGTGCAGGCATGCTGCCCTGTACTTTATGCAACTAGCCGGGCAACCTGCAATCTGACCCTAAGATAGTCCATCAGGGAGAGCTCCAGCTGGTGAGCCAGTGGCCATCTCCTACATTAGTGATTTGTGCTTCCTGAGGGAAGGTGTCTCCCTTTCTCTGCTGCATAGCAATCCCCTTGTGTGTGAGTCAGGCCACCATCCTTTTTTTTTTTTTTTTTTTTTTTAAGACAGTCGTCTTTGGTAGAATACCGTGACATCATAGCTCACAGCAACCTCAAATTCTTGGGCTTAAGCAATTTTCTTGCCTCAGCCTCCTGAGTTGCTGGGACTATAGGTGTCTGCCACAACACCTGGCTATTTTTAGAGATGGGGTGTTGCTCTTGCTTAGGCTGGTCTCGAACCTGTGAGTTCAAGTAATCCACCCACCTTGGCCTCCCAGAGTGCTGGGATTACAGACGTGAGCCACACACCCAGCCTGGGCCACCATCCTTTAAGATGGTCTTATGTGGAAGTCTTAACAGGCTCTTGTTTGTGGTAATGCTTTCCTCTGATGTCATCCAAATGACTCATGAAAACCTCAGGTGGGCCCCAGCATGCCCTAAAGAAGTTTCTCTTTTATGTTGTCAGTCTGGATGGATGTGACCTGAATATTCCTTTGGGCCCCAGGTAGCGCTGGTCATTGCCCACATTGGGGAGAACATGATTGTCCATCTCTTGGTTCAGAGCATGGATTTTTTTGCATCAGTACAACCATATATCCCATTAGGACAGATGCCACACTTTATTCCAGTCCTGTATGGGGGTGGAAACTCAACAAAGATCTTTCCCAGCCCATCTCTGACTACCTACCCTCTTTTAAAAAATTGGAATAGAGTAATGAGATGCCAGGAAGAAAACTTTTAAAATTAGGCTTAAGTGTATTTTTTTCCCTCATTTGAATTTTTTTTTTTTATTAAATCATAGCTGTGTACAAGTGTATTTTTTAATAATTTAAATTTTTAGGCTCTCTACAGAGTCCTTCACTACACTGTGATCCAAACAGGTGTGTGAATTTGGTGGTTGTTACAAATATGCTTACTAGGGCAGCCCCCGTAGTTCAGTGGGTAGGGCACCAGACACATACACTGAGGGTGGCAGGTTCGAACCCACCCCAGGCCAGCTAAAACAACAGTGACAACTGCAACAACAACAAAAAATAGCTGTGTGTTGTGGCAGGTGCCTGTACTCCCAGCTATTTGGAAGGCTGAGGCAAGAGAATCACTTAAACCCGAGTTAGAGGTTGCTGTGAGCTGTGATGCTGCAGCACTCTAATGAGGGCGACACAGTGAGACTCTGTCTCCAAAAAAAAAAAAAAAAAAATTGTTTTTCCTCGGGAAAGTGGTTTCCTCAGGAAAGTGGGTGCTCTGCCTCAGAGTAAGAGACTATATACATGTTTGGTCCTGCTGTGACAGCGTCAGGGTTGAAAGCGGGTAGGCACCGTTCTCAGTTCTTCTGTTGGTTTTGTTTCTTTTTTTAAGCAGCTCTTCATGGAGATGTGGGTGAAGGGGATGGCAGGTGTGTTCTGAAGCTTGCTTTGTGCCTTTGTCTCTTTATTCTGTACCGGAGAGTAGGTGGTGTGGGGTCATGGGTCAGTTTTGCAGCATACTTGTGAAAATGGGGTGGCATATATGTGTATTGGGGAGTAGTATGGTTAGCACTGGTCAAATTATTATATTTAGAGACCATGATTTCATTTTTTTTTTTTTTTTTTTTTTGAAACAGTATCACTTTATCGCCCTTGGTAGAGTGTCATGGTGTCACAGCTCACAGCAACCTCCAACTCCTGGGCTTAAGTGATTCTCTTTCCTCAGCCTCCTGAGTAGCTGGGACTAAAGGCATCTGCCAGAACACCAACTGTTTTTTTGTTGCAGTTTGGCCGAGGCCGGGCTTGAACCTGCCACCCTCGGTATATGGGGCCGGTGTCCTACCCACTGAGCTGCAGGCGCTGCCTGATTTATTTCATTGTTATCTTTATAGCATATGGAATTTTGGAAGGGTTCATTTGGCTGACTTGTTTTTAGGGACTCTCCTGTCCCTTCAGAAAACTAAATCCCCCAAAATCCAGTCTTAAACAGCGGAAACTTTAAATCAAATAAACCAGAAGTTAAGTATTTCAATTTCTTTACTACCTTTGCTAGTCTTAACTCCATACAACCTCAATTTGAGAAGTCACCAATATAAAGTCATTACACTTTAATTTTCTCCTCTTTTTGGGAGGCTTTTCATGTAGAATTGCTCAGTATGACAGTAGTTGCAGCAGCAGCAGAAGGAGCTAACATTTATTGAATACATACTAGTTACCACTGCCCTAAATTTTTTTTTTTGCATTTTTTGGCCTGGGCTGGGTTTGAACTCGCCACTTCCAGCATATGGGGCCAGTGCCCAACCCCTTTGAGCCACAGGCACCGCTCAGTCCTAACTTCTTTATATCCATCATCTCATTCATTTCTTACAATGGCTTTTTTTTTCCTCTTAGACAGAGTCTCATTCTGTTACCTGATCCTAGAGTGCTATGTCTTCACTCTAGCTCAAGCAACCTCAGACTCCTGGGCCAAAGTGATCCTCTTGTTTCAGCCTCCCAAGTAGCTGGGACTATAGGCCTGCACCATCACACCAAGATAATTTTTCTGTTTTGGGGAGAGATGGAGCTTGGCTTTGCTTAGGCTGGTCTTGAACTCCTGAGCTCAAGGGATCCTCCTGCCTCAACCTTCCAGAGAGCTGGGATTATTGGCATGAGCCACCTTGCCTAGCCTCACAATGACTATTTGGCCCAGTAATATAGATGCATTCATTATCCCCATGATTCAGAGGAAACAGAGCCAGAAAGGTGCCCTGCTAGGAAGATTCAAATAGCAGAGTCATAGCCTGTGCTTCTAACCCTGCTAAACTACCTCCCAGAGTGACACAATCCATTTACCAAATACTCACTTAAAAACCTGCTATGTGCAGAATCCTCCCTAGGATGTACATCAAGGGGAGGAATGGGCAAAAGTGAGTATGCTATGGCAGGGTTTCTGGCTTCTGGAAATTGCAGGTGACAGCTTATCCATGGAATAGCTCATTCTAGCTGGTGTTTGACAAAATTAACTAATCAGAGCATCACTTCTGTGCTGGTCAGGTGGGAAGGTCAGTGTTGTATGGAATGAGAGGCTTGCAGAGGTGGTGTTAGTACTGGAACCCAGAGGAGGAAGGGTCAGCAAGATGCTAAAGCAGATAGCTGGAAGATGGTGAAGCCCTGGACAAGTCCTGCTGAGGTTGGCGCTTTCACCACGTTCCCATTTGAAGGGTTAGAGGATGGAAAGGAGGTGGTCTTCCACATGGTGGAAAATGGTGGGCTTGGACTGCAGGCTTCTCCTCGTCCTTTCTGTCGTAGATAGTGGAGGGCTCTCCTGTCTCTTAAAACTTTCCGTGTGGACACCTACTTTTGACTTCACTTAAAGTGTCTGATCCCCATTTCAAAGACTCATATGTTGGGCACTTTTGGAGACTGGGAACTGTAAGCTCTGTAAGCGCCTGGGGAATTTAGCTTTGCTTTGGGTAGGGCCAGTGCCTTGAGAACAGGTCCATTGTTGTTTTATATTATAATAGGTTATTGTTATTTCACTTAATATATAAACTTGAGATTTTTGTCTCAGAATTGGTATTGAGGTAATTCCAAGAGGCCCAGTGATCTGTGGATCAACTGTGTTGATCTAATTACTAAACTAATCTTGAAGTTTGTCCAGGGTCAAATGTGATAGCTTCTGGAAGGTATTATTTCTTTTTTGCTTTGGTTTTTAAGCAGGAGAGCCATGTGGACTGTAGGCCAGTGAGAGGAGGATGTGTAGCATAGAGTGTTTCCGGGTGGGGGTCACCAGTGTGCCTTGTTCCTTTTAGGAGGGTGCCTGGGCAAGTTATGGAACTGGCAGGTCTTGAATTGTGATGAGCACTTGAAGGTCTATTTCCTGTTTCTTGTGGGTCTGTGGAGAAGGACTGTTTTAAAACTAGTAACAAGTAGGGCAGTGCCTGTGTCTCAAAGGAGTAGGGCGTCAGCCCCATATGCCGGAGGTGGCGGGTTCAAACCCAGCCCCAGCCAAAGACTGCAAAAACAACAACAACAAGAAAACTAGTAACAAGTAGAGAATTTAAGCTTGTGAGTTACCAGCTCAATTATAATTGACCTGTCTTCTCTATTTACTGATACTATTATTATTATCATTGTTAGTTGCTTGTGACAATTCAGTAGTTTCAGCAGAACGGTGAAAAAAATCTAGATTAGACCAGCATTGTAGGCTCTCTTTTTTTTCTTCATCTGTGGAATATCACTATCAACGAGTGTGCACTGGGAAATGTTTCTTGACACCTACTCCAGGTACCAGGCTCTGGAAACACAAGGATGTGTAAAGCATGGTTCTTGCCCTAAAACTCACCAGGGTCTCACAGCCAGCAAGGACTTACAGAGGACCTTCAAATGGGAAGTGGTCAGGAAAAGAGGAAATGATGCCCTCCAATGTGCAGGGCTTGCCATGTGGAGGAGAAGGATGTGGGCAAGGGAGAACATACTTCTAGGCAAAAAGAACAGTTAAAGCACCAACCCTGGAGTATGAAAATACAGCACTTATTTGAAGACACGTCAGTGAAAGTAGTGGAATGGACCAGAGGATTGGCTGGGGAGGGTGTTATGTCTAGTTGGAGTAATGAGAGGGGATTGACCCTGGAAAAATAGAGGCTTGGCTGTTTAGGCCCTGTGAGCCATTGAATGCTTGACACAGGGCCAATGATGTGAGCAGCTTTGTATTTTAGAAACCTTTTAGAAAAATTTAGTAGAGAGGAGACAACATGTTTGGCAAAGTGCAGCATGAAGTCGGCATTTGGTACCCTCTGTAACAGAATAATTTCTTCTCTTTTCCTTAAAAGAGATTTTTTAGCCTAGGACATAGGAGCTGCCTTCTGAAGAAGCACTGTTAAATGATAATGGAAAGGTGGGAACATTTATTTTCAGAATATGGACTTCAGCTGGACAGTGTTGAAACTTTGCTAATCGTGTTTTACTAATTGGTACTTATTCTTCAGACAGAGGAGAGGGACTCATTTCTTTTCTCTTAAGAATATTGAGGGTAGACACTGACTAGGAGTCCAGTGAGGCTGTGTATTCCCAGTAATCACCAGTTTGGTTTGTCAGTGATGTGTGAACGCACTGAGAGAGGGGAAGGGCCCTGTGAATGAAGGCTTTGGGGACTGACACAGAACCTCTTCAGGGGTGGAGCTGCCTGATAGTCATGAGTAGCCAGCATGCTACTCACCTGCAAACATGGGCCCTCTCCCAGGTAATGGCTCTGCCCCTCGGATGTTCCTGGTCCTCTGCTCAGACCTACTGTCCCTCAATACAGATGAAGCAGCCAAGGCTTGAAGAATTCGGGGTGGACATGAAAGAAGTCAGACTTCCAGCCCCACAGACGATTATGGGGTAGTAATGATTGTAGAGGCACAGTGTTGCCTTGCACCCTGAGGTTTCCAGAGTCCTCTGTCTTCTGGGGAGGAAATACTAATTTTTTTATTGCTAATTTTATACATTTCAAAGTCTGTGCTCACAGATGAAAGGGGGCCTGGCTGAGAGGGTTGTGCAAGGGTGGGCAACCCTTTACATTTGGTACGCTGAACAGAATACCTTAAAGTTTATACCTTAAGACATATACCTCAAAATTTATCAGTTTTATTACCTAAAACTATTCAGTGTATTTTATAATTTTCCAAATTATTGGCAACCTTTCTTTGGTTCATTTTGTTTTTTTAATGGGGGCTCTCTGATTTGAGCTAGGATTTTACAAGAGGAAGTGGGGTGCTGGAAAACTGAAGTGGGACTCTGGGGGACCTGGAGGGGATTTGGAGTGGGGGAGGCATCTGAAATTGCTGCTGAGGGGATTCCTTTTACACATGTGACCCAGGGCACACTAGTTGGGGAAGGAAAGTATGTCCATGTGTAATGGTCTCAACAACCTGATGAGGTAGAGCTATTATCTCCCTCTTTTTAAAAACAGGGAACTAAGGTTTAGAGATGGTGCTATTTCTGAGATCATGCAGCTAGTGACAGATGACCAGGAAGCTTTATGGCGCATTTCCATAGTCAAAGGGGTGTTCTTTTTGTTGTACATAATCTCACCATGCCTTGGTGCATGTGGAGTGCCTACCACCTAACTCAATTTATTTGTCTTGATTCTTTTCAAACAGTTGGCTTAGATTTGATCATAACACATTATTTAGATGCCTCCAGCTGCATCTGGAATACCCTTAATTGAGCAACTGGTGTGTTTAGGATGCTGGGTCTAGACATGGTGGTTCTTGTCTTTGGGGAATTGATATTGTGAAAGAAATTCACAGTTCCATGTGGACCCTGAGCCAAGTTCCCGTGGGAAGGCCGAGGCTCACGGAAGCTAACAGGACTGGGTCTGTGCTTCTAGGAAAAGCACAAACAGGGCCTTGAGAGCCCAACAGGAAAGGGCAGGTTGATTGGAGTTTAGGGTGTAATTTGCAGATGGCATGGTTGGAGGGATACGTGGGCCTGGTGAAGGGTGGGGCAGAGTTCTACCTTTTCTTCTGTAAGTGGTACGGCATTCTAAGTTTTTGAGCAGGGAAGCAACAGGTTAGCCTGCTGAGGCCTTGGAGACAGCCTCAAAAGAGGGAATGTGGTTTGGGTGTCTGTGCTTTGCCTGGCTGCCATGGCTTGATTCACTGTTTGCTTCTGGCCTGAGGCAGAACACATCCCATGGCAGCTGGTACAAGATGAACCGAGTGCACCTCTCAGGATCTCTGAATTGCCTAAAGCCACTGCAGTGATGTACACATACAGGGAAGCTTGATTTCTGTAGAACCCTAGACTTGCTGAGAAGCTGAATCACAAACTCTGGCTTAATATTTGACTTTGTAGTTAGTTACCAATTCCAGGCGAGCCACCTTTAAGAGGGGTAACATCCTGTTGTAGGAAGGGTGTGGCCAGGCAGCAGGGAACCTGGGTTCCACTTTGGCCCGGACAGAAGTTTTGGTTCATTTCTCTTTGGTCTGGTAGGTTCCTGGTACGGTGTTTGTTTATTTAAATGATGTATCATGTTTATAACGTTTATCACATGAATACCACTGGCTTAGGGAAGGCAGAGTGGAGGGCTTTCTTGCTCATGTGTGTTGAGTGGAGCTTCAGGTTGGTTAGAATATCTGGCCCAGAGCCCTGGGTCTTTGGCTGTTGGTGTTCTCTGCCTCAGCCCAAAAGGAGAGAAAGGATGCCCTCACCTGCCCTCCTGGGAGAAAGAGCGAGTCTGGATATGTGACTTTCACTGATAATTTCCCCAAATCATTTTTATCCTCCATAGCCAACACTCCTTCCTCTAAAAACCTGCAAAGCAGTAGTAAATCCCTTTCCATTCCTCTCCTTTGGTGTTCAGCCTCTGGTAAAGCTTGGAAGTGCCTGAAAGAGGCAACTGGAGCCAGGGCCAACATAACCCACACGTTCTGGACATCACCCCGGTGACTCAGATTCAGTTGCATTTGTCATTTTACAGCCACCTGCATCTGATTCTGCACTGTGGACAAACTCTGCTGCTGGGGAGTCTGCTGGGTGCCTGGTCTCAGGAGCATAATGCTCTTCCCCAGGATGGCTGGCTGTTCCAGTTCACTAGGGAAAGAAGCCACGCCCGCCCCCCTCCTGCCCGTTCACTTTTGTAGTAATTTTTAAGTAGTAAACATGACCCATCATATGCCAGTCACATTAAACTCCCCCTGTGTATTATCTCTGTATTCTTCACAACAGTCCTATCAGTATAATTATCTTCATTTTGCAGATAGAGAAGGTGGCATTTGGTTAGACCACCCTAATCTTTCCAGTTACCCTTGATACATAGGAGGCACTGCACTTCTCACCTTCTGTACTTCGTCTCATTTAATCTTTGTGTCGACCTTGTGAAGTCATTGCTATTTCCATTTACAGATGAGGAAGCTGAGCTTAGAGAGTTTAAGTAACTTGCCCAATGTCACTCCAGCTAGTAAGCGAAAGGCATCTGAATTCAAACCCAGGCCAGTGTTCTTAATCTTGGCTCTTCCGTATTTGTTTAATTAAGCAAAAATTTCTAGTTTGGGCTGACAAATTTGATGTATTTGTATTTGTTTTCTGATGCTTTCCCCATTTTTAAATGGGGGAAGAAAGGGAGCTAAAATTTATCAGGTACCTACTAAGTTTTAGGCCTGTTTTCTGCCTCAAACATCTAGAAAAGTCTACTTTTTTCTTCCTCATAGTAGAGGAAGCCTTTTGAGAGCCTTGAGAGCCTTTTGTTCTTTTAAACATTTTGTTCACTGATACATACCAGTCACCTACCATTGTACCTGGCACATGCCAAGTGCCTAGTCAATACTTGCAAATGGAGATACTGAGACAGGGCAGTTGGGTGACTTTGCCCATAGGTATACACCATTGTTGAAAACAACTTTTGATTTTTCCATACAGACATTTTTTTTTTAGATAAGAGTTTTACTTTGTCACCCTTGGTAGAGTTCTGTGGTGTCACAGCTCACAGCAACCTCCAGCTCCTGGGCTTAGGCAATTCTCTTGCCTCAGCCTCCCAAGTAGATGGGACTACAGGCACCCGCCACAACGCCCGGCTTTTTTTGGTTACAATTTGGCTGGGCCGGGTTCAAACCCACTACCCTCCGGTATATAGGGCTGGCACCCTATCCCCTGAGCCACAGATGCCCACCATATAGACTTTAAAAAAAAAAAGAAAAACAAAAACAAATCTTTTTTACACATGTGAAATGAGAGAAATAGATCTTTGTCATGAGATTGTAGAGTGTGATATCAAACACTGTAAATACTCACCCAGTCTCTGGTACAGTGTAAACATTCAGTAAGTGGCTTTGTATTTGTTGTGGTTAGAGCTTTTCCTCTGCGTTGCCTTTATTTTAGGCAGGATTGCCACACAAATTAGTAAAGCTGAAAATTTGTGAGCCACAGAAGCTTAAAAAACATTTAATTTAACATTCCTATATTTGCTCTACTATCCATCAAGTGATACAAGTAGTAAAATTAGTGAAATCAGTTTAGATCTACCCCAGGCAAGGGGTTATTAACTGGCAAGACCTGATTAGCCATATTTGCATTTTCTCTGTTTACATGGGTAGAGTATTGCTCTGGAAGGGGCCTCAGGGGTCATGGTTCATTTATTCTCTTCACACCCCCTTAATTTATAGGAGAAGAAAATGAGGCCTGGAGAGACAGGGTAGGGCTGGGTGTGGAACCTTGGTCTTGCTTGTTAGATTCTCTTCAATGTTAGCACACCCTGCCGGTTCAGGAGCCTGCAGTTTTGTCCTCATGGGCTTGTCTGAACACTTGTGTGGCAAAGCCACAATTATTCCTGCTATGATGTTAGTGAGCAGATTATATCAATAATCCACCAAGAGCCAATAAATCAAAATCACTACTATTTAATTTTTTTTTTTTTAAGAACATAAAATGTTCTTAATCCAGGTGGCACATGACTATAGTCCCAGCTACTTGGGAGGCGGAGTTGAGAGGAAAGTTTAAGCCAAGGAGTTTGGGACCAGCCTGGGCAACATCCTGAGACTCTGTCTCTAAAAAAAAAAAAAAAAAAAATTAATGTTTTTATTTACTATAGATAATAGGAGGGAATACGAAGAAAATCGAAACAACCTGTTGACCTATTATTTCAAGATTACAAAGGAAATAGTCCTAAGGATTAAAAATTATCCCCCACCCCCTTGGAGATAGCTAGCGTCTTGCTCTGTTGCCCTAGGACTACAGGAGTGTGCCACACTGCTCTCAGCTCATTTTTCTGTTCTTGGGAGAGATGGGGAGTTTTGCACTGCTCAGGCTGGTCATGAACTTCTGACCTCAAGCAATCCTCCTGCCTCTGCCTCCCAGAGTGCTAGGATTATAGGGATGAGCCACTGTGCCCAGTCTAGATTTTTTATTTCATTGCACTTATGACTCCTGTTCATCAAAGAAACATTCTAAATCAGTGGTTCTCAACCTTATTTTTATTTTTATTTTTTGCAGTTTTTGGCCGGGGCTGGGTTTGAACCCGCCACCTCCAGCATATGGAGCTTGGTGCCCTACTCCTTTGAGCCACAGGCATACCCGGTTCTCAACCTTCTTAATGCTGCAACCCTTTAATACAGTTGCTGTGGGTCACGACCCACAAGTTGAGAACTGCCATTCTAAATAAATCAAAGGGGAAAAATATGTCAACTGCAAAAAGGACAAAAAGTAAAATTAACTCCCACAAGTCAAAAGTAAACCATTGTTGACACTTTACGGTATATCTTTTTCTAGACGGCTTTCTGTGGATACTTAACACATAATACAAAAATGAGATTTATTGTGGACAATCAAAAAAACTGTTTTTGGGGCAGCGCCTGTGGCTCAGTGTGTAGGGCCCCGGCCCCATATGCTGAGGGTGGCAGGTTCAAACCCAACCCCAGCCAAACTGCAACAAAAAAAATAGCCAGGCGTTGT
Organism: Loris lydekkerianus; assembly: GCA_963574355.1. Classification (NCBI taxonomy): domain Eukaryota; kingdom Metazoa; phylum Chordata; class Mammalia; order Primates; family Lorisidae; genus Loris; species Loris lydekkerianus. Next base: position 56,480 of record CAUYPK010151841.1, read on the forward strand.
GGCGGGCGCCTGTAATCCCAGCTGCTCGGGAGGCTGAGGCAAGAAGCCCAGGAGTTAGAGGTTGCTATGAGCCGTGTGATGTCACCGCACTCTACAGAGGGCGGTACAGTGAGACTCTTGTCTCTACAAAAAAACAAAAAGAAAACCCTGTTTTTGTACACTCTTTTTATTTTTGGAGACAGAGTCTCACTCTGTTACCCAGGCTAGAGTACCTTAGTATCAGCCGAGCTCATGGCAACCTCAAACTCCTAGGTTGAAGTGACTGTCCTGCCTCAGCCTCCTAAGTATCTGGGACTACAGGCATCCACCACAATGCCTCGATAATTTGTGTTGCTTAGGCTGGTCTCAAACTCCTGAGCTCAAGGGATCCTTCCACGTGGGTCTTGCTGAGTGCTACGATTACAGGCATGAGCCACTACACCTGGCCTTTGTATATGCTTTTAAATTATGCCATATCTATTAATAATTTAATATGACATGACAAGTCTTTTGGTGTATTCAAATGTTCTTTGACATGAAAATCACATTATTTTGACGTGGCATAATTTGGGGAGGTGAGGTCATAGGCCAATGTTTTAATTATTTTATATTTGCGGAAATCTTACTGTGTGAGCAGAGGAAAGGTATTTTAGGTTAAAATGTTAATTGAAGCCAATCTAGGATTAAAATTTTTACTATAGACTATGAATATGTAGCTAATCAGAAATTGATCTATTTTAAAGAGGCAAGTACTGAAGTGAAAAAATGTGTTTGTTTTTTGGAGAGTGTGAGATCTGTCATCTTATTTACCCTGAAATAGGCGAGGGTCATTGATGAAAAACAAAGTGAGCTGTTCAAAAAGTCCTTCTAGACTCTAGCGCAGGCGTCCTCAAACTGCGGCCCCCAGGCCACATGAAGCGGTGTGAATTGTATTTGTTCCCTTTTTGTTTTTTACTTCAAAATAAGATATGTGCAGTGTGCATAGGAATTTGTTCATAGTTTTTTTTTTTTTTTTAACTATAGTCTGGCCCTCCAATGGTCTGAGGGACAGTGAACTGGCCCCCTGTTTAAAAAGTTTGAGGATGCCTGCTCTAGAGGGTCAGACTTTCTTGAGAGGAAGGTGTTTGTCATTTTACTTAGGACACTGCGTTGTGAATGTTAGGAATGGTGTGATATGTTCTTTACTTGTGGTTATATTTTTATTAGAAATTTTGCTTCAGTCAGTGTCATGTTATGTAAACATTCTGAAGCATTTATTCTCAGTCTTTTCAAATGGAAGAGAACCTCTTAATATAAAAAAAATTTCCAGACCAAGTGTGGTTTTAATTATCTTCTTAGTGAGTTCAGGACCAACCCTGGCAACATAGCAAGACCATGTCTCTGAAAAAATCAGAGCATAGTGGAGTGCGTGTATAGTCCCAGCTGGACAGGAGGCTGAGGCAGGAGGATCCCTTGAGCTGAGGAATTGAAGGCTGTAGTGAGCTATGATTGTACCACTGTGCTTCATCCTGGGCAGCAGAGAGAGACCTTAAACAAAAAAATAATACAACAATAACATTTTTGTGGAACTTTATTAATTACAGTATTTATATATACTTGCGAAATAAAAGTACATGTATGTGTAAATTTACTATATTTATAGATGCATGATGGAAAGATGAATGGGGGGATCCCTTGAAATAACTCCCGAGGGGCCCCTGCGTCGGAGGAAGACAGATCCTGCATATGAGTAACTCTTAAGATCTAATGTCAAGATAATAACAATGAGATCAGTTCTGAGGTTCTAAACTACAAGTGCAATTTTCTAACTGCAAAAAGGACAAAAAGTAAAATTTGTACCTTTACCAGAGGTAAAGGCCATTGTATGACAAGTCAGGAGGATGCATTTTCTTCCAGCTTTTCATGCACTTTGAACAGTTATCAGAGCTAACCTTCATACCACCTTATTCTCAATTCTAAGAATCAAATTAGAGAAGTGAATTAAATCAGCTAGATTGTCAGAAACATTTCTGTGTATCTCATGACATATCTCCCTTGGCTCTTTTAATTAATCTACTGTGAACTATTAGAGAGCTGGATTTGTTATCTAGGATGTGACATAGGGATGTCCCTAGGCAACATTTTCCTTCTTTGTACTCAGTAAAAGCAAACTGAAAAACCTTTGTTGAGGACAGAAGTTATTGGAAAGTACCATATAAAGGGATGGTACCATGAATCTAGGGAAATTCTAAGCATCATCAAAGCAGCTTTAAGGCAGGGCAGCAGCCAAAAGATCACTGGTGGGATGAGACCATCCCCAGAAATTTTGTCACTATTTGCTTGCAGTCCTGTTTTCCTCTTTTTGGGGGGTGAGGGAGGATGGGCTATCATAGTAGCTCAGTTGTGGTTATTCAGAGGCGCTGCCTCTTCAGTTGCTATTCTTAGGGTTCTGACCAGGAAGTTCTTATACTGCTGAACTCTCCAAGATGTAAAGGGGGGGGGTTGGCATGCGTCCTCATTTCTTATGGCCTGTATTATCTAGAGAAAAAGCATCCCAATGTAGAATTGTTTTTTTTAGGAGTTGAGGCTGGGCACAGGTATGTTTAAGTTTTATGCAGTGTCTGTACATTTTCAAAAACTTTCAGTGTGATCTTTATTTTAAGCTTTTATAGCCTTTTCAAGTTGTTAGGGAACCATCAGCAGTTTGTTGTTTGTTTTAAGCAAAACAGGGTAGTCAGTAAGTGAGGATCATTTGGGCCCAGGAAAGAGTTGGGTTTGGGAAGCCAGTACACTAAAAAGACCATGTTATTGCTCATAATACTGGAACTGGATTTTTACAGGGAGAATTACCTTTATGTAAGTAGACCAAGTGAGAGAAGTGGCATGTGTCTAGAGAGTCCTCAGACCTCCCCTGTGTAATGGGATGAACACTTTCTCCAACTGGTGCATTCAGCTAAGAAGCTCCCATGTCCAGGTTGGAAGGAATGATTTGTTTTGATAGATACTGACCTCACAAAGGTTTCCAGGGGAAAAAACTGCCCAAACCTAATTTCAAGAATTCTGAAGCAATTTAACAATTCGGATTCTAGTAGAGGTTTGATTTGTAAGGCGACTGCATCTGTGCCTCCTCTTTCACCTCTGTCTTGTCAGTAATTATGGTTTTCTAAAAAAGTAGAAATGAATTCTATGTTATATCTTAAGGATTTTAGTTTGGTTTGTTTTGAAGATTGTTTAATTGGCCAGATTTTCCCCCTTCAGTAGTTCGTTGCAGGTCTCAATGACTAGGCAGTATGGGGATGATAGTAATTAAGCTCTTTGTAAGAGATATTATTTGAGGAAGGGGTTATGAATATATAATAAACTTAGGAATACATATATAAAGTTTTCTCTGAACCTACCTTTGTAAACAAGAGAAAAGGTGATTTTTTTTTAGGCATAATAGTGTACAAAGTAATGAATAAATCATAGTCTCTAAAGACATTTAAATCTGGAAACAAAGCATAAATGTTTTTATTCAAAATGGATTGAGTTCTGAAGCCTGACACTTTCAGGAGTTCTTTATTATCAAGTGGCTTGTGAAAGCCTGTCCTTAATCAAACATGTGTTAGGTTTCCCTCAGCATTTCATTAAAAAGGTATGCATAGCCTCACATCCCCCTTACATGGAGGGGGTAGTGAAACAGAAACTTGATAGAAATATTAAGGAGGGGGGAAAAGATAAGGCCGCCATGGCACCTGGCCTCCCTCTTTCACTTCCCTCCCCAGCTCTGCCCCTCTGAGATGTTCTTTAAGATGGAGGAAGCTGCTGCTCTTAGGGCCATCACCCTGAATCTGGCTGCTCCTCTGGATCTGGGGATGGGAGTGGCTCAACATGGGGAGTTCCTTCCCCAAAGCCCAGAGCTGACTCCTCACATTCAGCTGCTGTCAGGAGGTGGGGAGTCCTGTGTCTAGGCTTTCCCAGGAAGGCCTGGAAGGTGTCAGGAGGCAGGAGCTGGAGGGACTGAGAGAGTACCCTGGCCTGTGGATATCTCCCTGCCCTTGGGCCTCCAGGGGGAGGAGCTCCCCTCGGAGATGGGGTATGGGGAGAGGGATAGGGAGTTGGAATCGATGGAAGAGGGTGTAGGGGCTGCCATTATCTCAGTACAGACCAAGCTGGGCTTCAGAAGTTGTTGTTTGGTGTTGGCTTTCTTTCTCTTTTCAGATGTTTAGTGTTCAGGGCATGCATTTGATAAATTTTCGGTGTATTAACATGAGTGTGATATACACAAACATTTTTGAGTGCTGAATACATAGACAAGTAGAGCGAAGGAGCCAAATGCCAAGATAGTTGTTTTACTGATGAATTGAAACTAGTCTAACTGGCTGAACGGTTGGAGTCATTTGCCTAGACTACTCTGGGTACTAACTTTTGTTTGGTCTACTAAAAAATTACTTGAAAAGGTACAGTATTAAATAAGGTGTGGAAGACTCTAGTTGTGCTTTCCTCTCTCTTGGTGATGCTGGAAGGAAAAGACAGGAGATGACTGTCATTTCACGGCCACCTGACTCCTCCTCTTCCTCTCCCTGCCCTGGAGCTGTAGCTTCAGCTTTCAGAAGAGCTGCCTGGTGGTAGGCCCAGTGGTTGGATTTTAAAGTATTTCTCAATAGTTTTCAGTATTATCAGTCATCACTTTCAGGGTTCCTTTTCATTTTCAAGGGTACCCAGTCTGTTTAGCTTCTTTTCAATAGCCTTCTTCACTCACTTATGCCCAGTCAGGAAGATTAATAATGTTAACTGATTCTCTGTCACTGCAAAAAGCATTAGTTAATTAGACTTTTACACCTCAGTCAGATGGCATTAGACACCCTTTGTGCACTTTAACTCAAGGATGTTAAAGACCTAAATCTTTCAGAAAAAAAGAAAAGAAAGAAAAAGGACAGGCACTTTTCCAGTTTAAGCTGCATGTTGGTCCATGTTAATTAGGCATTTGTCCTTTAGAGTGGAGGTGATAGAAAATGCCAGTTACTGTGGTATTTAACTGACATCAAACTCCTGTCCAAATAATTCAGTTGGGCCCAGCCTTCTCTCTTAATTGGTGGGAAGGAAAACTTCGGCACACACCCAGAATAAGGAGGAAACTGTTACTTACATTGAACATTAAAAAATTTCATTCTGAAGGATTTGAAGAACCACTGAATATTTTTTTAATTAATTATCCAGTTGAGCTTTTTAAAAAGTTACAACAAAATCTCCCCTAAAACTTGAGTTGCCCAAAATGACGAGCTTCAGTACATGAAAGTTTAATGTTGTTATTCAAGGTCAAAAAATAGTCCTTCTTATCTAATAAGGCCCTTATAGATTTATGTGTCCGTTTGGTACTGTTTGAAAAAAATGTTCTGAAAATTGACACTTGATTTTCTAACTGGAGTTAACATTCTTTGTCAATACCAGACATTTACAAGTGGGTTAAAGCACCAAGCAATATACATATTTAAAAAACCAATATCGGGTGGCTTATTTAAAAAAAATGTGGCATGAATACAATAGCTCATAGTATTAATTAGATAAAACATGCTTTTTTAAAGCAATGTCTTCATTGTTGCTGGAAAAGGTAATCCTCAGTGACAAGAGTATAGTTTACCTTAAAATCCTGAGGTACATAAAACAATTCCAAAAATAATGAAAAGTTTTTTTTCTAACTGGGAAGTAGCCTTATTTGACGTTAAACCTTACTTTGTGTATGGTTTCTAGCCAAAGGTTCACACATTTGAGAGCACTTCATTTTTAGTACTGAAATACTTTTTCATGCACTGAATGAATGCAATATGTTAACACTCCTGTACAGCCCAGAATTGCTTGGCTGCCCCTTGCCCTGCCTGCCTGGTACTGGCTGAAAAGGTACCATTGTTTGTTCTGCAAACACTGGGTGATGTTTGTTTCCAAGGTGACTGGTTCTATTGCTGCCCTTTAAGCAAGGGGGGGGGGGGGGGAGGGGAGAGAGAGAAAGTTGGCTTTAAACACCTGAGAGCATCCTGTTCTGGATACAGTCTGTGTATGTGTGTAAGCTGAAATTTTATTTTAACTGAGGTAATTGGACCAAAAGGGATAATATGGAAATGGGAGGAAGACCTCTGTATCAATGAGTTCTGATTTTTTAATTCAATATACAATAGAGTGAATTTACTGGTAAACTGGTTAGCTATGTTTACATTTGGAAAACTGAAGACCTACAGGGAGAAAAAATATTTTAGATAACTGTTAAAAAGTGAAACTTATATTTGTATGAAATGTTCTTCCACTATGTAACCTATTATGCAGCTATTCAGATGAATAAATATTTGATAGTATAATTTAATTGGTTATATTGATTAGGCAGGTGGGCCTTCAAAAGTTTGAGAGAACGTGAAATATAATTTGTTTCAGGGTTAAGTTCTGTAAAAAAAAAATAATGCGGAATCATTCAAGTATGTAGCAAAAATTTTCTAAAAAGATAAATAGATTGAAAGCATTTTTTTATTAGGTTAATTCATTAGACTTTGGAGATTATATTTTATCAGTGAGAAATTTTAGCTGCAAACTACTGGGGAAAGTATCCCCCCCCCCCCTTTATTGTACATAGATGCTGTTAACAGAACTTTGCCTTTTCACTCCTATCGGGTTTAGTACAGTTCATGCGCGGGTTTCAGTAACCATTAACTACTTTTATCTGGGCTTGCAGTGTGCTGAATGGTTAGCAAAGAGTGTACTGCAAGAGACAGATGAAAATAAGAGTCCAAGGTCACATGGATGTTGAGTTTTTTTTTTTTTTTTCTTTTTAATTGAGAATTTAGGGGAAAGAGATCAGGCTTATACCTTATCTTTTCTTTGTGTGATCCTATCCCAAGGCTACTTTGCTTAGCATTTTTATGTACTGAAGCTGAAACAAATTTTGTTCAGATGTTGAATGATGAGGCAAGTGATACTAAAAATTGTTTTTCCTTTTCTGTCAATAAAAAAAGTCTTAAGTTTTATTCAGAGCTGCCTTCTAGAATGAAAGTTTCTCAAGGTACCAGCAAAGATGTAATACAACATTTATTATGATGATTCTGAAGACCTCTTTTAGTTTATAGGGATTTCCTTTTTTCCTTTTCTAAAAGATTATTTGGGATTGCCTTTTATAATCAATTTTGTTCCTGGAGTTAGCACTCATAAACAAAGTGCTAGGGCGGAGCCTGTGGCTCGAAGGAATAGGGCACCGGCCTCATATGCCGGAGGTGTCAGGTTCAAACCCAGCCCCAGCCAAAAACTGCAAAAAAAATAAAAAATAAAAATAAAAAAACCAAAGTGCTAGAATTAAATATCGCCAGTTTGAATAAACATATCTGTTTCGGGTATCATGTAATATTTCAGTGAACTTGTGCCTATCTGTATGCGTCATTTTTGAAAGTAGAAATAAGATTTGTGCTTATTTTTAGTGAAAAGGATATGCAGGTTTTAAAAATTACAACAAAAATTATCCTCTTCCTGCTTCTCCAATTCAGGAGGTATTACGTTACCCTCACTTTTTGGTTCTGGATCTGCCCTGGAGACTCTTGTTAGCCAACTCTAAAGTGGAAAGTTGCTAAGACAGGACAAGAATCGCTCTTTAGGCTGGTGTCCCTAAACTTGAAGCACTGAGGTAAGCTTTGAAAGCGGATTTGGGTCCTCTGCTCTCGGGCCAAGTTTGCACTGGACAGGATGCTCATCGCGCCAGTCGCGCTGGTTGACCAGCGAACTCCAGGGTCTGTGACCTGTCGGATGGGCAGAGCCGCCCCCGTTCGCCGACCGTCTCCCTACCCCGTTCCCATTTCTGGGTAGGATCGTGAGGAAGACGACTGGCGCCTTCCCTCGGAGCCTGGCCTCAGTCCGAGCAGCCATTGTGCATCGGGAATGCCGTCTGAGCGGGATTGTTGTGTTCCCATAGCTGAAGGCGCCTTGCCGGCCCTGGAGGGTCTGTCAGTCCGTTCCCTCCTCAGCCGAGTACGGCGGGTTGGCGAGCGGGAAGCTGGCGGCAGGACTGCCGGGGGCCAGCCTGCGTCAGCCTGGCTCCGCCACTGCCGGCCCGGTGGGGCGGCCCTCCCGGGCTCCGCGGTGGGCGCTCGGTGAGCGGGCAGCAGGGCAGTCAGTCAGGGGATTGGGTGCCGATTGGCCGGCTGGCCGGCGGGGGCGGGGCTCGGCGGCGCTTGCAGCCGGCCTTCCCCTACCGCAGCGCCGCTGTCTGCTCCAGCAGACCTTGACTCGGTCTCCTCGGTCCGCGGCGGGCGCCCCAGCCTGTGGCCGCTGGAGCAACAACTTAATGAACAGCCAAAGCTCTTCAAAGACCTGTTCAGTATCTGAGGTGTTTTGTTTGTTTGTTTGTTTGTTTGTTTAATTTTAAATAAATTCCCGTAAGGGAGAACTTACGAAATGTGTGCTGTGAACCAGTGCCCCTCGCCCCTGTGCTTTTTGGCTATTTGAAGGCATTCAGCCTGTGACCGCTTTAATTTTTTTCGCATTTTGCGTAGACGTAAACTTGTCCACTCGCTTTTTGTATTTATTTATCGGAGTAAGCTCCCGTTAAGACATGTGGTTTCCCCGTGGATCTTCTGGAATGAAAACAACATGTAGTTGGGAAGTGCTCTCCAGAGCCGTCTTTGAAGGGCAGAGGTGCAGACCTGGAAGGGGGAGGGCAGGCGGGAGGGAGCCGCAGGACCGACGGCGTCCTCGGCCTCGTGGCCGCGCAGGGGGAGGCCAGCTTCTGCGGCAGGTTCTTTCTGGCCCTTTACGCAGAGTATGGGGCAACGGCTCTCGCCTCTCTAAAAGGACCCTCCTTCTGAGAGCTGGACGCAGGGCCGGCTCCTGTGCCTTCGGGTTTTCTATCCTACTGCTGGAGCAGCTCACTTGGGCTTCCCAGCCGTGGGCCCTCAGAACCGGGTGCTGGTCCCTCTCCCCCTAAAGTAGAACACCTGCATCCTCTCCTACTTGCCTTCTATTTCAAGTCCCTTTCTCCAGGGTCAGTTTCTTAATGATAAAAATGAGGCTATTTAGCCGGGATGCCGTTTCTTCATGTTCTGTACTTGAGGTATATTACCAGAGAGGACAGCAGGTCGTTGTTCAGCAACCATCATCACAGCTCCTGATGGCTAAAGGTTGCCTGCCACCGGATGCCTTACTGAGTGTCCCCTGTGTTACCTTGGGACAGTCTGTGGGTCATCTGCAGGCCTGCTCCCTGAGCAGGCGCCGGTCTGCGGTCATGTGATTCCAGCCAGCTTGCTGAGCCTGGGGCTCTGATGTCTGCCCAAGCCACTGGGGGCCGACGCTGAATGGCACTCTAGGACCCCAGAGTGAGCAAGGTGGCACACATGGAATGGTCCCTCCACTTTAGGACTTGTCTCATTTCTGTTCTGCTGCCTTTGGTGATGTTCTAGAAACAGCGGTTCTTCACCAGGGAAAAATTTCCGTACAACACATGCAAGGGCCCCACTCCAAAAGATTGAGGAAGCAGGTCTGGGTTAAAGCTGGGGCATGGCTATTAGGAGAAGCTTCCCGGGGATTCTAATGCTTGGCCCCCACCCTATTAGAGACTTAAAACCTTTGCATTAGAAACAGGTAACTTTTACATTTGTGTTGGAAACTTCTCCTGAGACAAATTCTTGCCACAGAGATTTTGGGGAAGAAATACTGCTACAAGGGGTAGGAAATTATATGTAAGGAAAACTTCCCATCTGATGCTTGTTTGCTGCAAACCTAAGTTTCTTACTAAGCAAGGTGTTGTGGTACCTGTACTAGAACCCTGATAGGCCTTCAGCACTGGCAGGTGTAAATGCCACTTATTAATTTTTTAAGAAGTTGGAGCTCTGACAATTATCAGGGATGCTGAGTAGCTGGCACCAGATGTTTCTTTTGTTAGGGGATGCTTGGGGTGCTGGATATTTTCTCGAAACTTAGAAGGGTATAGGGAAGTGCACATTCTGGTTCCTAGTTCAGCTTTCCCCTCACATGGGTTCTTGAAGTATTATCTTATGTAGAGGTGTTGATTCAATTATCATTAGGCCCAGGTCCTGTTAGAAGCCAGTAAATGGTACTTGGGGCCTCTTTATCTAGACTGTTTTGCCACAGCTGAAGTGACAGCCTGTGCCTCTAACTGAATTTAGTCCTTTTTTCACTCTTTTACTGTGGAACAACAGGGAAGTCAGCCACTCATCGTTTCGGGTGCAGACTTTATAGCCTCAGAACAGCCTTTGCTTTTGCAGTTTATGAATGCACCATTTGTTGTTTCGAGCACAACTGTTAGACACAACTGGCCTCAGCAGCCCACTCTGCTTACAACCAGTGTGCATCACTGCAGCCTCCCCCCCCTTTTTTGCATAGGCCAAATTTTTGCTTTAAATACCACCATTTTGTCTTAATGTTTCTTTGACCTAGCTTACATTTTTTTCAAATGTAAGTTTCAGAAGTAAGGTTTTAATTTGCTCAAACTTTTGGTCTAGGGATTCTGAATAAGTACAAGTAATTTATTAAAAGGAGGTTGTTTTTGTTCCTTGGTTTTACACATGCTTTACTTAAAAAAAAATCTCAAAAAAGAAAGTGATTTTGAATTTTTTTCAAATTGGGTTGAAGTTAGACAGTTTTTATTTTCTAGGTCACTATATTTTTGTCTTAAAATTTTGTCTTCAGTTTATAATTTTAAGATCTTAAATATCCTCGTAACAAAAAATAAGCGTATCAGGTGATTTAATTAGCTTAACTGTTTCACAATATATATGTCAAAACATCACTTATACACTGTAAATATCTGCAGTTTTTGTCAACAATACCATGACAAAAATATCAATAATTGTCCAGGCAAAGTGGCTCACACCTGTAATTGTGGCACTGTGGGAGGAGGCCAAGGCAGGAGGATCACTTGAGAGCAGGAGTTCCAGACCATTCTGTGCAAGAGCAAGACCCTTTCTCTACAAAAAACAGAAAAAATAACTTGGGCATTGTGGCAGGTACCCGTAGTTCCAGCTACTTAAGAGGTTGAGGCAGGCGAATCACTTGAGTTCAGGAGTTTGAGGTTGCTGTGAGTTAGGCTGATGCCAAGGTGCTCTGGCCTTGGGCAACAGAGACTGACTCTCCCTGACCAAAAAAATTAATTTTTAAAAAAGCATTAAGGGAAGCTGTCAAAATCAAACTACAATGTGATGTTGTAGAGTATTTCTCTAGATTTAAAGTTTATTTTATCCTTTTTTTTTTTTTTTTTTGAGATAGTCTTTCTTTGTTGCCCTCAGTAAAGTGCTGTGGTGTCATAGCTCACAGCAAACTCAAACTCTTGGGCATAAGTGATTTTCTTGCCTCAGCCTCCCGAGTAGCTGGGATTACGGGCTACAAGCACCCGCCACATCGCCCAATTATTTTTAGAGAGGGGATCTGGCTCTTGCTCAGGTTTTTCTCCAACCCATGAACCCAGACAGTCCACCTGCCTCGGTCACCCAGGGTGCGTGGAGCCACTATGCCTGGCCAGTTCATCCTTTTTCCTTGAAAGGAAAAGGTCTCACCCCAAAGCGATACCATTAATGGTAGAGTTTTCACTTATGTTTTGTTTCTCTCGCATGTACGTTCTTTGGCCCCATGTAATTACATAGGTCTTGTTCTATAGTCATATAACATTGACATTATTGGGCGGCGCCTATGGCTCAGTGAGTAGGGTGCCAGCCCCATAAACTGAGGGTTGCGGATCAAACCTGATCCCAGCCAAACTGCAACAAAAAAAATAGCCAGGCCTTGTGGCAGGTGCCTGTAGTCCAGCTACTCAGGAGGCTGAGGCAAGAGAATCACGTAAGCCCAAGAGCTGGAGGTTGCTATGAGCTGTGACGCAACGGAACTCTACTGAGGTCAACAAAGTGAAACTGTCTCCTAAAAAACAAAAACAAAATTGACATTATTGTTTCTTTCACATTTATTTCTTCATATCTTAGTTAAAAGAGTATATGACCATCTTTTTCTGTTGTGTTTTACTTGTTCAGCAACTGGGGCAGTGATGGGGCTCAGTTCTTCCACACACCTGTAATCTGGAGACCAAAGAGGGAGAATGGCTTGAGGCCGGGAATTCCAGACCAACCTTTGCAGTAGGGAGACCCCACATCTACAAAGACTAGATAGAAAATAAAATTATTCCGGTGGAAGGATCCCTTGAGCTCAGGAGTTTGAAGTTGTGAAATTTCAGTGGGCTGTGATGCTACCACACTGCATTATAACCCAGCACTAGTGAAACCCTGTCTCAAAAAAAGGGGTAGTGGTGGTCAAATTGTCAGTTCAAACTACTTTTAGGTTTTGCTTTGGTGGTAGAAATCCTACAGCAACCAACTCTGTAAGCCTTAGTAACCTAGAGCTTTCAAAAATGAAATAATCACTGAAATGAAGAAACTTTCTACACTTAAATTTTAAAGCAGATTTATTTGTTGTCCTTCAAAGAGAAGGTCCTAGCCTCTACTGCATTTCTGTTTTTGTTAAAATTGGAAAATTGGGACGTGCAAACATGTTTAAGGGGGGAAAAGTGTTATCTTTGAGATACATGGTTTCTTTTTCATCCCATTATATAGAGGGGGAACATCTGTCTTTTTTTTTTAAATTTTTTTTATTTTTTAATTTAATTTATTATTATTATTATTTTTTTTTGTAGAGACAGTCTCACTTTACCGCCCTCGGTGGAGTGCCGTGATGTCACAGGACTCACAGCAACCTCCAGCTCTTGGGCTTCAGCGATTCTCCTGTCTCTGCCTCTGGAGCAGCTGGGACTGCAGGCGCCCACCACAACGCTGGGCTTTTTTTTGTTGCAGTTAGGCCGGAGCTGGGTTTGAGGGTTTGAACCCGCCACCCTCCGTATATGGGGCTGGCGCCGTACTCACTGAGCCACAGGTGCCACCCGGAACATCTGTCTTTTTATGAAGATTAGTTTCCTCCTACTACCCAAAGAATCCTTAAACTCGATACAAAGGCTAAGCAGCCACAAACAACAAGTTAGGGGGAAAGTGAGCTAGCGAGTTCATGCTTCCAGGAGCAGTTTTCTCAGCCCTGAGTCTGTTTTGATTTTCAGAGCATGTGGTACGTACATGATCCCATGTATTAATGACTGGTTTTGATCTGCACCTTTAAATGGAATAAAGTTGGACTCCCATTGGGCTTTGCTCCCTTTCCTATTATTTCTTGATGGCTCTTTACTGATGGTTAATATGTGTGTTGCTTAAAATGGCAACTGAAACATCACCAGCAATTTTCACCAGGTTGAAACTGCTTTTCCTATGTCAAAACAACCAGTGCAGCTTAGCTGATGCTTCTGTTGCTAAGCAGGTAAATTTCTGGTCTGCAGGCTACCTATTAACCCTGTAAATGCCTACTATGAGGCAAAAAAAAAAAAAAAAAAGGAGAAGAAGAAGAAAAATTCTTAGAGTGTTTTGTTCAAGTGCATGAAAACTGGACCTAGTTCAGCCTAACCTCAATTTACTTATTTTGGAGGGAGAAGAGGGTTAAAAGATGAGGGTTGGAAGATGGAGGGGGCTGGGAGACCAGTAATTTCCAGTGATCTGACAGTCCCAGCAGCTGATAGGGTCTCACTCTATCAGCTGAAAATTGTGGGTCTGATTCCATTTAGTAGTGAACTTAACCGTTTTATTCAGGACTTTTCTCTGCAAGTCTGCTTTTAATTGCCTGTATGACTGTGGGGACAAGAGGAAAGAAAGGGGTTGCTGTTTGCATCCATTTGCTAGAAAGGAGTTAACAGAACATACCGCAGAACAGGTTGGGCAAGACTGTTAAAGCCAGTGACGAAGCTTTCTCCTCCCTCCCTCTTTTTCTCTCTTCCCCACTCTCTTGGTCCTTCTCCCTCCTCTTCTGCACCCATACCTCCCAGGACTTTAATACATCTTCAGACTATGTCCTCCAGCCCCCATTTCAGTGTCTAGCTTTCCTTCTGGGCAGGACATTTGACGTGAATAAAACGCTTTGTGGAGGCGAGGAGCCTGTGTGAGAGACAGGCCGCCGGCCTCAGCCTTGCCAGCTGTTTCTCTGGCAATTGATGGTGCAGTTTGTGCTGCCCTCAACATGTAACATAGGCCCCATTCAGCAGCAACATTCTTGAGTGTGCATTTATGCTTCTGTGGGACTGCAGGATGGACAGCCTGCGAGGGGAATGCGGGAGGCGGGGTGGGGATGGAGAAGGAAGTGTGTGCACACGAAGGCAGACATACCCGAGGGCAGCAAGGTGGAGTCACTGCAGTAAGTCGGGAGACATTGCTGCTGGAATCATCCCTAGCTAGCTCTCACTGTGGGATGAACGCAGAGGAACTGAGTTAAGAGCCAGTTTGGGTCTGCTATAAGTTCTGCTTCGTGTTTGTGTCCATTCACTCCGTAAACACACCATATATAGTCATGCTTGAACTCACTATAACACACTGCAGGGGAACCACCCCTCGTGCACATATCCTTCAGCTCTTAGAAGCAGACTCACATAGGCTATTTCTGGTGTGTCCTGGCTTGCTTTTTCCTTTTTTTTTTTTTTTTTTTTTTTCCTGGCAGTGGTGGTGGGGGGGGAAAGGGAGCTGTTTTTCCTTCCATCTTCACACTGTTTGGAATGCATTTCTGATCCTAGTTTGGCACTCTGAAAAAGCTGAAGTACTGTATTGTCACGCAGGAGAAATGGAATTTTCTGGGTACATCTGCTATAGAATAAAAACCTTGTTTTTCTTAGTATCTTTAATATCACACACGTTTTGTGTTTTATGGTTCCCCGATTGCCAACTGTTTGTTTTTGGAGCATCTTTTAACTCTGTTGAGGGTGCATGCCAGCCTGTAACGTGTGTTATTGGTGGTAGCTCTCGGAAAACTTGCCTTTGTTTACCCTTCTGCTTCCTCTCCAGATCCTCCCTGCTGCCACCCTCTGTTTACCATGCTTCACCTTCAGATTGCTAGGGCAGGGCGTGCAGCTTTCTGCAGAACCGAGGGCAGCCGTTTTCCACTTGGCAGAGCTGAGTCTGGAGCAGAGTAGACAGTAATAAGAAAGAAATGCAGTTGGTTTGTGTCCCGTCCCCCCCCCAATACCTAGGATGCACCATTTCAAGTTGGAGTAGGTAGCATGAGGCATTTGTGGTTCAGATAACAGGTCTTCTTCCATTTACCCTCCTTGTTTTCTTTTCTTCCCCTCTGCTCCCCCAAAGCCTTATTGTCTTGTTTCTCAGGCTACATGTGAAGATAACCCTTGAGGAAAAAGTGGTTTCCCATGAGGAATAATATTTGGGTAGTATGTAAAGAGACGAGATGGGACCTCTCTTTGCCTTGTTTTCTTTCGTAGGCCTCATCAGAGTGAATTATAACTGACTGTGTGACAGTTAATTGTACCATCCTTCCAGTTTCCTAAGCTGATAAGCCCCTGTCTGCCTCCATCAAGCCTCTTTGTTTGAGAGGCTCCTAATGCGGTAGAAGAACAAAGTGACAGTTTTCTTATTTACTGATAACTCTGAAGCACATTCATGATGCTCTTTATTGTACTTTTTATAACCTCATTCCTTCAACTTATATGATTGTTCTATTGTATGAGTGACTCGTAAGTTAAAACTTCCTCAGAAAAAAATCAATGAGTTCAGAAAAAAATACATTATCTATTTAAAACTGTACCAATTACCACTATGGAAACAGTAATCAATTAGCTGGTTGACTCAAAAGTAACACAGCCCTTATGAGGAGGGCACTTATGTGGCATTGCGAGGTCCAGAATATTCAGCCAATGTGCATGTGAGTTAGAGCCAGCAGGGTGTGTGTGGGGAAGAGTATGTAAAATAAAGCTTTCAAAAGCCACTAAGGTGCTAGGAAGTCCTAGTACTAACTAACACTCCTCCCCTTGATTTCTACTGCTTCTTTAGGCCTGTACTTTAGCCCTGTTTATTCCTATTGTAGATGGCCCTGACCACCTTGTCTCTTACATTTTCCAGTCAGCAACACACTAAAAGCCAAAGTTGGGGGTTGCGGTGGAGAAAAGCCATCAGAAGGAGATAGTTGACAGCAACCAGAAAAGATGTCAGGGTATGAGACAAGAATTTAGCCGGGGTGGCTGGTTACCACTGGGAGAAGTGGGCAGACTAGACAGAAGAGCCCTCTGCATTGTTTCTGACAACTGCATGTGTGTTGACAATTACCTCAATACAAATTTCATTTTTCTCAGAGCTGTGTAGCGCAGGGGGAATAGTAAAGTAGGAGGAGGGGTATCTTGCCTGTTTCCAAAGGCAGCCATGTGGAAGACTTGTTCATCGTGGTGACCCTGAGTCATCCCTCTAAGAGGTTAAATTAATCATACTTTGATTCACCATGCTCTGTTTAAGGAGATAGGGAAGTTTGAAAGATATTTTAGAATGATTTACCCCCAGGAGTTTTATGTGGAAAATTAATTTCTGAGTACTTCCCTGTGGGCCTCCTCTGCCTTTAGAGATGATCAGCTTCTTTATGGATTAACATGAAGTGTTAGAATGAAACTTTCAGTGTTGTCAGAAATAATACTATTATTTAGTGTATTTATTTAGCCCAGATTTGTAGCAAAAAGTTATTTATTAACAGACTCGAATGATGGTCCAGATAACCATTACAGGGTGTTGGTATTTCTAATGTAAATTGTTCTTTTGTACTCATAACTAAAAGTATATAAAATGTTAAGGATTTTTTAAAGCAAGTGATAGAGAAGATCCCTGGGTTATCAGAGAGGTTGTAGATTCTATGGGAAACAGTCTCTGTTGAAAAGGAGTCCTAGACTTGAGGATGCCTCAGAAAGCTTAATTATATATGAACATGTTCGCTTTAAGCCTTCAAATGATGAAATGGAAGGAAGAAGTACCTCCCCGCCTCCCCAGCCTAACCGTAGACTCATTCTAAGAACCATAGTTTTACAGCCAGGGGAGAATTGAGAGGTCATTTGGTCTATTTGAGTTTATATTCATTTTATTCAGTATTCTTCTACAGTTCATGTGTGTGCCCAGAATTGAATAAATCACTCAATAGTAGTGTCTGCTTAGTTTTTTTGGCTATGAGGACTAACCCTAACGTGGCAAATAAAATTGTGCTTACTCAGCAGAAATTATTATTTTTATTTACCCCTGTATGTTATTTGCTGATTTTATTTTTCTTAGTAGCTCCATTTTACATGTAGAGAATACTTCAGTCCTCCATGGTGGTACTCCATACTGTCTTGGCATTGTTAAGTATTAACATACATTTTCATGGAAATACTAGGGTTGAAAACTTCCCAGAGTTGCTTATACCTGGTAATGGTTCGCAGGCATTTTGATATTCTGTGTATAAGTATGGAGCATTGCTGGGCCTAAGTTTTAATAATCAGACCCATAGATGCATTTTAAATAAACACTGACATATTAGCATTTTATAGTATTAAATTTCTAAATTCTCTGTGCAGATTTGCTATTATGCATAGTTAATGAATGAATAAGGTTGATAGAAAGTTCTCTGCTTCTGATTCAAATTGGTTTTTGGTGGGGTTTTTTTCCCCCTCTAAGAGAATTTGTTCCCTTTGAAAATGTAATTAGTTTTGAAATTTTGTGCATATCCATGGAAACCATACCTCCTGATTGCCTTGCAGAATGAAGGTGGAAAATAATTCTCTTATAGTATATGTTTGTGACACTGTCAGGCAAGGAGATTGTGTGTGAATTGCATGTAAGAAATAGGAATTTATTGTTTGAATGTTAGCTGCTCAGGGGAGATGGAAAAGTAATAAAAACCAAGACTTCCCAAGAAGCAAGTAGCAGGACAGGTTGGCTCTTTTGTGGGTGGGGGCAGCAAATGAGGGGAATTGCTAGACGGATGTGGACAAGGGTAGGAGTGCTTGTCTTCGTGGCTGTGATAACCTGCTACAACTCAGGTTGTGATGGCAACTCAGTTTGAGATGTGCGTGTAACATCTGCTGGGTGGGTGGAGCCTCAAGCACTACTGTGGAGAGGTTGGGATGGTGGAGCACGGGGTGTGGGGAGAGAAGGATCCAGGCATGGATTTGAACAGCTGCTGGCTGCTGGGAGATCAGAGTCCATGAATCACTCATAGACACAGAGAATTCACCTATCTGTCTGGAGTATGAACTGGGGGAGAGAAGGGAGCATAATTTCAGTTAATAAATACTCTGATGCACCCAGAGTTCTTAAAGACACAAATTTGTTGAGCAGTTATTAACATCTCTGTCCGGAACAGTCGTTTGTTTAAAAACTTTGCCCCCTTCACCTAATCCTAATCTTTTATTTAAAGGCCATCAGTCTCCTTTTAAAGGTTACTAAAATTGTTTTTAGTAGACATTGTGTTACTTATAAGAAGGGGAGTTAAGACCCAAAGAGAAGAATTTGATCAATTGATGAAGGTTATTGGGAGTATAGAAATGTTACTTGATTGCTGGTCTTACCGAGGATTTCAAGATTTCAAGGAAAAGTGGACAATGCCTGCTTTTATCTGAGGGATTTAAGCAGTCATATGATCGACAAACCAGCCCTCAGGAGCAGCAAGCCCTGGCAACCTCTGTGCTGCAGAGTCCTTGCAGAGGAAGAAGTTCAAAGTGGGTGGGATGTGCTGGCTTGGGAGTCATTTAGCTGAGGACGAGTTTTAGTCATGGCCTTAACATCCGCATAAAGGTTGAGTGATACAGGGACATGACACATGAATGTCTTGAGGTTTACTTGGGTGGAATCTGGTGGCGCTGAAGGAGGAGGCAGCAGTAGTGAAGTCAGCGGGTAGCAGCCCTGTTGTAGAGCACACTGTGGTCCCCTGTTGGGGCTGGGAATAGATCATCTTGCTAAGCTCTTGAAAATAAAAAGTGACTTGTGGACAATGTATCAAAGGCTGAAACCACAAACCTCTTTGGGCATAGGTAAATGGAAAGATTTTGGCTATATAAAGCATGCCATTTATAAACTCTGAAGAATTTACTTACAGCTTGATTCTCTTTTGTAATGAACATGATAATGGGAGAAATAAACTGATCAAGTTATGATCACAAAAACTACATGGAATCATTTTTATATGGCTTTCATTTTCTGCACATGGGATGTTCCTATTATATTTCTCTTGCTATGGATACACACATAAGGACTCTGATTTGAGAATGCTAAGTATTAGGGAGTTAGGGGGCTTATGGGAGAGTACTAACTAGCAAGATGTGATGCTGAGTTTTCTTTAGCTGTGTGCTTATAAATCTACTTATTATCTAAGTGCATGTTACTTCTGTAATCTCTAGTAGCCTAAGAGAATGTCCTCCATTTTTTAGCTTCTTATGAAAATTAAAGAAATAATCCTGTTTTAGGCTGTACATGGAGATGTTATTGATCTGTATAAAAGGATATCTTTTTTTTTTTTGAGACAGAGCCTCAAGCTGTTGACCTGTGTAGAGTGCAGTGGCATCATAGCTCACAGCAACCGCCA
The DNA here is from genome assembly GCA_963574355.1 of Loris lydekkerianus. Lineage (NCBI taxonomy): Eukaryota > Metazoa > Chordata > Mammalia > Primates > Lorisidae > Loris > Loris lydekkerianus. The sequence continues at coordinate 75,854 of CAUYPK010151841.1, forward strand.
ACTCCAGGGCTCAAGCGATTCTCTTGCCTCCGCCTCCCAAGTAGCTGGGACTACAGGCACCCACCACAACACCCAGCTATTTTTTGGTTGCAGCCGTCATTGTTGTTTGGCGGGCCTGGGCTGGATTCCAACCCACTAGCTCAGGTGTATGTGGCTAGCACCTTAGCCGCTTGAGCCAAGGTGCCGAGCCTTTTTTTTTTTTAAATAGGCTTTCACATATATTAGATTTTTAGGTTTTTATTATTTTTAAGTGACTTTTTCATGTCTCCTGAAAGATATGGAGGTGGGGGGAGAAAAACTCACCAAAAAACCCAGCAGTTGCTGAATAGCTATAAAACATTCATATAAAAGAGAAATTCTTCTTTTAGCATTTGGGCCTTTCTTTTTATTATTTAACGCTTTGGTATAATATGTGACGAAATACATTGCATGAGTGTTTACTTTTTTCTTTTTTGGGGTGGTGGGGGTGGGGGGCGCATGGAAGTACCTAAAGAGATGGAATGTGACACACCCAGAGAGTGAGGCCCTCAAGGGGTCTATGAACTTGAGAAGGCCAAAAGCAGTGGGGTTCCTTCATCTTCATGCTTAGCTTTGCCAGTGCTAAGTGAGGAGCAGAGAGCCACTGAGCTCCTTAGCAAATGAGTTTTTAAAAGGGAGTTGTCCTCCTGTTTTCTGTAGAAAAAGCTAGGGAGAATTCTAGTGCAAAACTTAACCACCCTTGAGATTAGTAGATCCCACTCAAAGTCATAGATGGCCCCCCAGAGAAGTACTGTTTTGTTTGCTCCATGTGATTCCGTTACGTATTTTTTCTCAATTCTTTTAATATTGTATATTTAATACATTTTCTAGTTTAAGTTGGTAATTGAATTGCTCTAGATTATATTTGGTTTGGGGTTCTGTGTGTGGGAGCAGGTACTGATTTCTGTAAGAGAATCTTTCATTCCATATAGTCTGATAGGTAGTATACTGTGGAAAGCTTATTACCTACCTGTTAAATTGTGAAATGTTCCTAGGTTAGTAGAACTATGATTTTTATATTTTTAAAGCAGCATTGTGGTTAAATTCTTATGCCCTTAAAGAGATTACCTCCTATTTGGGTAAAATAGATTATTAGTTAAATACATAAATTTGAAACCCTTTAGTCTTTGCCCTACAGGAGCTGAATTAGTCAAGGGATTTCATTAGTGGAATATATACAGAAGGTCCCCCCAAAAATGTATACACATTTTAATATAGGATAATAATTGTATTAAAATTGTAATACTCAAGTCATGTTTGACTTCTGCAGTTATAAAAGGTGCTCATATGTGAATTGTATTCATCTTTTGTCAAAGGTATATACTGAGTATTGCAATTTTAATATAGTTTTTTCCTTTCTTAAAATGTGTATACATTTTTTTCTTGTACCCTCAAATGAATCCCCAACAATAAAAAAATTTTTTAGAAATGTGTAAACATTTTTTTGGCTCCTCTGTATATATGCTTTGTTTCATGAGGCTCTTGATTTGAATCCTTTAGTGTTTATTTGTCACTTTTTCTTTTTTTTTTAGTTTGTTTTTTTGGTGCCTTGACTCAAATACAAACCATACTTGTCACATTTTAATACATCTTAGCATATTTAGCCTTCTAAATTTTTAGTAACTGTTGCATAATTATACTGCAATGAAGAATTTTTATATTTTGTGAGAAACAGACCCAAAATAGGATATTAAAAAAAAAATTCATCTACTTTGATGAAGTGAATGAAAATAGAGTAGAAATCCTGGCTAAATGGTGTAATAAAATATTTCATGTCTGTGTTTGATAGGGTGGACTTAAATTTTTTTTTTTTTTTTTTTTGTAGAGACAGGGTCTTACTTTGTTGCCCTCAGTAGAGTGCTATGGCATCACACAGCTCACAGCAACCTCCAACCCCTAGGCTTAGGCGATTCTCTTGCATCAGCCTCCCAAGTAGCTGGGACTACAGGCACCTGCCACAATGCCCGGTTGTGTTTCTTGGTTGTTGCAGTTTGGCAAGGGCTGGGTTTGAATCTGCCACCTTCGGTATGTGGGCCAGCGCCCTACTCACTGAGCCACAGGTGCCACCCTGGAGTTAAGATTGATGTGGATATTCTTTTATAATGATGGTAGGCATTGTGTAAGTTAGGTTAAGTGAAGCTATGCTAAAGCATCAAACAGACCTTGAATTCTCAGTGGCTCAACCCATAAAATAATGTCATTATTTGTTGCTGTAAAATCCTCTGGGGGTCTAGCAGCTGCCTGGTGCAGCTCCCTCCTGAGCAGTGACTCGTGGATCCAGGCTTCTTTCATTTTGTAGCCACCCCTGCTACTACACGTGCTTCTAAGTTGCTACCAGAAGGAAGGAACTAGAGGGTCACACATCACCTTTGAAGCTGTAGCCTGGAAGTCACAGCCCATTGGCCAGAACTAGTCATCCTCTGAGCGGTGAATATCTTTGCTTTACTCTCCTTTTTCATGTCATCCCTTCAAGGCTGTCTTAAGTGTACATAAACTAGCTGAAGCTTAGGACCTGAACCCTAGAACATAGTGAGTTAACCTAGAGCAGTGCTTCTCAAAATGTGGTTCCTCGGTCGGGTGCAGTGGCTCACACCTGTAATTCTAACACTCTGGGAGACCAAGGTGGGTGGATTGTCTGATTCTTGAGTTTGAGACCCTGCCTGAGCCAGATCGAGATCCCGCCTCTACAAATAGCCAGGCATTGTGATGGGCACCTGTAGTCCCAGCTGCCACGGAGGCTGAGGCAAGAGACTTGCTTGAGCTCAAGAGTTTGAGGTTGCTGTGAGCTATGATGCCCTGCCACTCTACTTAGAGCAACAAAGTGAGACTCTGTCTCAAAAAAAAAAAAAAAGGCAATCCCTGGACCTGCAACAGGCAACATTAGCATCACCTGGGAACTTATTAGAAACAGATTCTTAGGCCCTATCTCAGTGACTCTGAATCAGAAACTTAAAATAAGCTCCCTAGGTGCATGTTAAAGTTTGAGAATGACTGCCCTAGGTGAGTGGAATGTCTTAAGCATCTGCTGAATTGGGTGAATTAAGCCTGAAACACTGATGAGCGCATGTGCGCACGTGTGTGTGTTTGTGTGTAGGCGGTAAGTGTGCTCAGGTGTGAGCATGTATAGGCTAGTAGGGAGCACTCAGGGTGCTGCTGGGTGTCCCAGTGTTTAAGCACCTCAAGATTTGAGTCATCTGTTTCTCACAACAGCCATATGAGAAGTAGCTATTATTATCATCCCATCTCACAGAGGAAACTACAGCATAGAGAGGTTTCCTCTCTAAGGGCACTGCTTTAAGGGTCAGGCCACTTACCACAGCTGGCAAGTGTGAAGAGGCAGGATTTGAACCCAGGCAGTGTGGTTCCAGGGTCCACTTCTTAACTTGCTGAGCTTTGGGCACCAGGCCCGATGGTAGTTTTTCTTGAATGGGGCTAGTCCATCAGAATTAGCAGGAAGTGCAGTGTGCTGGTGACAGTTCATAGTACAACTGAAGCCTGCTCACCACGAGCTCTGTTTGTAGGTGGTTTATATGTGTGGTGAGCTGGTGACAGTGTTGGCCAATCCTGGAGGTGCATGGCTAGGAAGCAGTTGCCCCCTCATTTAAAACTGAACAATAAATAGAATGGGGTTGTTAGGGGTAGAACCAAGAAGTCTAGTGGGAAGTGGTTTCTCGGGGGAAGGTAATTGAGTTGCACTAGAACATTTTCTTCAGTTAACCTGTGTTTGATTTTCAGGCTTGTGAGAAGAGAGGCCCTGCTCTCATCACCTTCCTTTTTTTTTTTTTTTTTTTTTTTTTTTTTATTGATACAAGATTCTCACTATGTCACCCTTGGTAGAGTGCTGTAGTGTCACAGCTCACAGCAACCTCAGACTCTCGGGCTTAAGCGATTCTTTTGCCTCAGCCTCCCAAGTAGCTGGGACTACAGGTGCCCATGACCACACCCGGCTATTTTTCTTTTGCAGTTGTCGTTGTTGCTTAGCTGGCCTGGGCTGGGTTCGAACTCGCCAGCCTCAGTCTGTGTGGCTGGTGCCGTAATCACTGTGCTATGGGCGCCAAGCCTCATCACCTTCCTTTTTGATTCTTCTCTTAGTCTTTTATTTTTCCATCATCCATCTGCCCTCCCTGAGATGTTCATCTGAGGTCTGATTTCATCAGGTGGTCTGAAGGAGGTTTCTGTTAAGTGTTTATGAGCTAGACTTCAGTTTTAATAGAGAAAATGTGTTTTTATGTCCAAGACACTTGATAAAAAGAGTTCTGTCCCTTTCACTTGGGAGATTCAGATAGAATTAAGACAGATGTGCTCTAATTTTTTCAATTTTGAACTGATCGAAAAGTATTTTCCAAGTGACACTAAGAACTTCTTACTTCCTTATACCCTTCCAGAATTTGTAATCATTAACTGCATTTTCTCTGTCTTCCAGGTGGTTCTGTTATTTGTTGTTGTTTACGTGTCCCTCACTGGCCCATGCATTCCCTTGCTTTGTCTTTTGTGCTCAGCAGACTAGAACTGAGACAGCTTCTTGGCTGCTCTGCTCTGGACAGTACCGGCTTTAACTCTAGGTAGAGATAAAGATAGCATCACCCCTTTCGGGTTTCATGTTAGCTGGGAACAGCTGCTAAGCTTTGTATAGCTTTGAACCTAACATTTCATTCCAGAATTGCTGAAATTTTTAGTTTTCTGCAAGCCAGGGCTTAACCAGGGGGTTTAAAGAGTCTAGACTTTTCCTTTGAGAAGCAGTTGCTTGTCTTGGAGTTCAGTAATTGAAGAGAACAGAGATAGGTTAGAAGGGAGAGGGAGGAAACTTTGCATAAATTGTTTTAATGTTCCATCTACTTCCTTTCCCTTCATTACCTTAAGTGGTTTAATTTGCTTAGGTACTCCAACAGAGGCTTAGACATTTGAAGTAAATCTTCAGTCAAATCTACACAAAAGAAAGAACTGACCTAAAAAGGAGCAACTGAACTCACAGTAATGGAGTTATAAATTTGCCCAGGCCAACTGTACTGTGAGAAAGCCCGGGAATATCCTGCCCTTGGTGGGCTTTGCGCCTCTTAGGAAGGATCCCTAGCTTATTCAGCACTGAGCCCCATCTACGTAATAGTTACGAAGTTCAGCCTGGCACAAAATGTGAAAGCCATCTTGGGTTGGCCATTTCGAAGACACTTTCTCTCTTTTTGGAGACCTGGTATATGTAGAATTCACTTGGTATTAGCATTTGGAATCCACTTGTTTAGGAGAGCAGCTATGTGTGTGAATTGACATCTGTTTGCTAGAAAAGTAACAGGCTTGTCCCTAACAGCTGGTATATAAGTTGCAGCCATCCAGAATAGGAAACAGGATGCCTTACGTACCCTGGGTAGGAGGAGAGGGCTCCCGAGTGCCACTTAGCTGCTCCCGTGTGCCCATGCTGTTCAAGAGCTCTTGAGATTACGTGATCATAAATACCTAAGCTGGCCAAGGTCATTGTCCTTAGCTTCTGGGGAGGCTTTTGTCTGTCTCTTGACTGCTCCCGGCTGCCTCCTGTCAGCTTCGTGGGGTCCTTTGCTCCCTTAATTCATCAATTTTTCTTTTTTGCTCTTCCTACTCAGAATGTAGGTCCTGAACTGCCTATTTTCTGGAGATGAGTAATCAGTAAAATATTTTAGTGTCTACTGTGTGCTCAAGATTAAGACCATCCACCAGTCAGCTTCTTTATGCCTGCTGTCCCTTAGTTTTCTTACCTATTTCATCTTTTTCTGACTCAGGAGAAGGGTTCTGCCCACTCACTACTGATGCTTTCCCAATTATCTAGGAATCATATTCTCCTCCCTGCTAGAGACCTCCTTCCTCCTTGTCTTTATTCCTGTCCTTTTGGTTTGCCAGGGGTTTTCTTTGTGTTCCTGTCAGTGACCCTCTTATCTCTGAATCTCATCAGCACTTGGTTCAGGCCTTGCCTCTCTGTAGAGGGGTCCATCCCACATGCACTCACACCAATCCCACAATACCAAAGCCTTCTGATCCCCATTTCTTCATTTTCAGCATTCTATAAAAAAGAATGTGGCCCAACCTCTGTAATCTAAAATTCCTGCCAGTCACAAAGCTAGTGCCCCCTGGCTCTTGCCTGTGGCCAGAGCCACTCTCCTCCTATCTGCCTTTTGTGGTCTACTCCACTTACCTCCAAGTCCCTATTTGCTTTGAAAGCTGTTCAGCTTTACCTTTCCCTCGCTCTTCCCTTTGTTCCCATTTCCAGTTAAGTCTCCAAGTCCCAAATCATGTCCAAATAGGTTTTCCTAAAACTCTTACATCACCTTCCTCAGCCTACTACCCCTTACTTCCCCAGACCCAACCTCAGCTTCCTTAGCTCCTTAGGCTCAGTAATGAGTCCCTGCCCTTCAGCAGGCCCTGGCTCCCAGGCTCCTCCTGGTCCTGTCTGGGTTTCAGCTCCTTCCAGCCACCACCTCCAACCCCTTCACTTACACTGTGCCAGTCCATGGCAATCTCTGTTTCTTTGGAACTTCAGATTGGTAGTGTACTGTGTACTTCATTCTGTCACCTTGCAGGGCTCCCTGTCTTCCCTCTCACCTAGGCGATAAGCTCATGGAGCCCCACCCCCAATCTAGCAATGGATCCGTAGTGACTAATTGAAGTAATTGACATACATTTTTATCTTCAAGAAATACTTGAGAGCCTTAGATGGAGTATTCCCTCCCACCACCAAGATCATTTGCAGAGAGGTTGTAGGTCCCATTTGTTTGGTTTTTTTAGTGTTCCCCTCTCCCCCCCAGGCAATTTTTTAATTAACCTCTTGACAGCTGGAAGGCCAGAAAAAATTGGTTGGTTTTTATCATCAAAGGACACATGAGAAACAAGGACTGACCCACCCACCCGAGTGCCTTTTAATCACAATCACTCTTCCCATTCTCCTGTTTGTGACTTTTGAGTTTATAGTTGATATATTTTACAGCCTATCTGTGCATTATAATTCAAGTAAGCACAACTAACTGTTCAGTGCATAGGAGGACTCATTTAATTCTTGGTTTCTGATTTAAAGGCTCACTTTACCTTTTGTTAATTGTAAAACATTCTCCGCTAGACCACCCTCTATTCTGTGACCCCTTTGGAAGCCCCAGGAATTGATAGTGGGGTGCCATATTTGCACCCATGGAGGAACTCTTAAAACCTCAGTAGGTATCTTTGATGGTCTAGAGATGGTCACATTCAAACTTGAGAAGTTTTAAACTAATAGTCACCATTAAAAAACTGAGGAGGCGCGATGGCTCACACACCTGGGAGGCCAAGGTGGGTGGATGGCTTGAGCTCACGAGTTTGAGACCAGCCTGAGCAAAAAGCGAGACCCCCATCTCTATTAAAAAATAGGAAAAAAATTGAGGCAAGAGGATCGCTTGAACCCAAGAGTTTGAGATTGCTGTGAGCTGTGATACTATGGCACTCTACCCAGGACGACAGCTTGAGACTCTGTCTCCAAAAAAAAAAAAAAAAGTGAGGGACTTGGCTCAGCACCTGTAACTCAGTGAGTAGGGCACCAGCCACATACATGGAGGCTGGCAGGTACGAGCCCAGCCCGGGCCTGCTAAACAACAATGACAACTGCAACAGAAAATAGCTGGGCATTGTGGCAGGTGCCTGTAGTCCCAGCTACTTGGGAGGCTAAGGCAAGAGAATTGCTTATGGCCAACAGTTTGAGGTTGCTATGAGCTTGTGACGCCATGTCACTCTGCCAAGGGCAACATAATGAGACTCTGTCTCCAAAAAAAAAAAAAAGTGAGGAATCATGCAAAAGCAGTGACATAGATGGTGCTCACGGTGACCTCTCCCCTCCCTGAGGATTTCTGTAGCAGTGACATTATACTTTCTTTAAAAATAAGTCACCATATTTTCATGAGACATTCTTCATTTCAGATAGCCTCTTCTAGACTTTATCCATAAATATATGTTATAATAGCATAAAATGTGCTAACTTGCCTTTTTAAACTTAACTTTATAAACATTTTCCCATGTTTTCACACATTGACCTTCATGTTTGAGGTGGTACCAAGCTCAGGCAGGTTTTGAGTGGGTGGAGCAGAGTGGTGACGGTTCACCTGGGAGAGGTCAGCCTGTTTAGAAGACATCCCTCTCTCTCTTATTAGCTTCATGGGTTATTTCCCTCTATAAACGGAAATTCTTACAATAAAACACTAGACAAAGCAAGTTATTTCAGGGGGCTACAGACTCCCCTCATGCCTGCAGGTAAAACCTTATCACATTATCTTTATTCTTGTTTTAGGGCTTTGAAAACCCCAGGAAACTAACAAATTAAGGACTACTATATCCTCAGGATGGTTAGACTTCATTATGATGTGAAAGAGAAAGGCACTCATTCTGTAGAAATCTTATGTGGGTATCTATCCATCCTTTCTGTTTTTTACTTACCATGTAGTAGTCAATAAAGTACATGAGAAATCCAACATTTTCTTATAAAATAGGTGTTGTGTTAAATGATTTTGCCCAACTGTGGGCTAGTGTAAATGTCCCGAGCCCATTTAAGGTAGTCCAGGCTAAGCTATGATGTTCTGTAGCTTAGGTGTATTAAATGCATTTTCATCTCAGGATATTTTCAATTTACAGCTGGTTTAGTGGGACCTAACCCCATCGTAAGTCAAGGAGCTTCTGTGTAATCTAGTATCCTAGGCTTACCAAAGAAATCCCATAGACATAGGCTGTCCTGGACAACAGCCACTAGTCAGGTGTAGCTGTTTAAATTAGACTTAAATAAAATTTTAAAAGATTCAGTTCCTCAGTCACATTAATGGCATTTCTCTTAAGTTTTATATTTGATAAAGTTTTGTGTAGGTTTATGACCTCTGTTTGTTAAACCTTTTTTTTAAAGCTTCCCCTATTTCCCTCATATCAGCAGCTGATGATGGTCACTTTTGTTAGTAAGAGTCTGATTAACACGTATATACTGTTTATATGCTGCCTGGGTTGTGTGTTATGTCTTGCCACAAGTGCTTCATCTTCTGGTACCTAGGAGCACCTCCTGCCCTCCTTTTTCTTTTTCTTTTTCTTTTTCTTTTCTTCTTCTTCTTCTTCTTCTTCTTTTTTTTTTTTTTTTTTGCAGTTTTTTGGCCAGGGCTGGGTTTGAACCCACCACCTCCAGCATATGGAGGCGCCCCTGCCCTCCTTTTTCATCTCTCCCAAAACTACCTTCTTTTCCCATCTGGTCTTTTCTGGCTGTGGTCATTCATAGGTTTTTGTTGTTGTTTTTGTTTTTTAAATTCAGGTTAATGTGAGGGTACAGACAATCAGGTCACAATATTGAATCTGTTGTATAGTTGTATCCTACGCCCCTGAATTCTTAGGTTTTTCTTTAATGCTGCTATTTAATAATCATCCTTCTGTGTATGCTTTATTTTCTCCTGTACTGGGGGTTCTCTTTGCGACTCTTGTCTGTTGTAAGTGGCCCTGCCTTGACAATTCTGGATGGCTGCCTGACCTGCACAGCTGGGCCTCCCTGCCTCTTTAAGTTCTCCCTCCTGGACGTTGCCCTCCCACTTTCCCCTCCATGCTGCCTCTTGTCTGTCCCGCAGAATCTTGCAGTTGCCTCCTAACTAGGTTGTATGCCTCTAATCATCCATGTTTCAAGCAGCTGCCAAGAGATTTTTAAAATACAGATATGAGTATTTCATCCTAGGCTTTAAAGGGGAAGAGAGGCTTCCATGAGTTTCTTTAGCCACAGCATAAAGTTCATCCCTTTTATTTTTCTTTCATTTATTCATTCATTCACCTATTTTGAGACAGAATCACTTTGCCACCCTCCATAGAGTACTATGGCATCATAGCTCACAGCAACCTCAAACGGCTCAAGTTATCCTCTTTTCTCAGCCTCCCAAGTGGCTGGGACTACAGGTGCCTGCCATGGCGCCTGGCTAGTTTTTAGAGCATCTCGTTCTTGCTCAGGCTGGTCACGAATCCCTGAGCTGAGGCAGTCCATCCCACCTCAGCCTCCCAAAGTGCTAGGATTATTAGGCGTGAGTCACTGCACCCAGCCAGTTCATCCCTTTTAGATGAAACCTTGACCCCAGTGTCGTGCTGCCAGCCACATCTTTGCCATTTCCCCCACTCCACTCTCCCTCCTTTCTCACAACACACTGGTGCACTCTGATGGCTCCCCAGGGTTTTGTCTTTGTGGGCTAGAAATGGAAAACTTTTGCAGCTAGATACAGGGTTGCCTTTTTTTCTTTTTCTTTTGCCAACTTAAGGGCATTAAAAAATGATCCCAGCCATTTATTATCTTTGTCATCTCATCTTAAAAAGGGGGCACTTTCACCTAAAAAAAATTGAATTCAGCATTGTAAGAAATGGACAAATTGCTTTTTCTCCATGCTGTGTTCCAGCTTTCATCATGTGACTGAAAGCTGGATCCTTTCATAAAGCTCAGGTTTGCTTTTGCCCCATTACCCTCTCTCTTCATGACTCGGACCTCTAGTAAGCCCCACAGCCCTTGAAGTGCTTAGCTCCTACTCCGTTTTCCCTTGGGTTGGAGTTTTCCTCTGTTTCCTTTGTTTCCCCTGCCTGCCAGGCAGTCAGTGAGGCCAGGGACTCTTTAGCTGGTGGTGGTTCTAACATCTGGATTGTTTGTAGGTTGAATGTCACATCTCAGGTTTTCATACTGGTAACCAAATCTTGTCCTACATCTAGGGTACAAAAGATTTTAAGCCACTAATTTTAACACCTTGTAGAGAACACCCATTTTTCTGTGCCTATGGGTTGGAAACACTCTGGAAAGCAGCAAAGATGGGCCTGGAAACCACAGGAAGTTGAGGAGACCTATTTTAACGAAACATGCTTGGAGGCTGAAGCTACCGAGTAAGAAGTGCAAAGCAGCTTTGGAAGTTTTAAGGCCTGACAACCTTGACACATTAATGGGGCCCTTTTTTTCTCTTTCTACAATCTAAAAAAAGTTGAAAGATTTGCCTAATGGTGTGATAATGGCAAATTAACAATATTTGACTATAAATTTGGGTTCCACAAAATATATGATTAGAACCAATAGCATAGTACTTTCAAAATCTCAGTGTATGATAGATGGAATAGAATTACTTTGCATATTTATCTCCTAGAGTCTCATCTCACTGAAAATGAATTTTGGCTAATAATGTAAAAAAGTCACCACCACCATTAGTATCTTCTTGTGCGGGAAAGTCTTGAAAGAGCACAGCATTAAAAGTTAACTACAAGGAATTAAGAGATAGTATTTTTTTTTCCTCTACATTTCTGTCTTTTGGGCAAATAGTGTTTCCACTATGGCCAGGTAGCCAATCTCTGTGACCCTTTTTTTTTGTGAGAATCTTAACCTGTTGACCAGGTTAGAGTGCCATGATATCAGCCTAGCTCACAGCAACTTCAAACTTTTGAGCTAAAGTGATCCTCCTGCCTCAGCCTCCTGAGCAGCTGAGACAACAAGTGCTTACCACACCACGTGGCAGATTTTTTCTATTTTTAGTAGAGACGGGGTCTCACTCTTCTTGGTTAGGCTGGTCTTGAACTCCTGAGCTCAAGAGATCCTCCTGCCTTGGCTTCTTAGAGTACCCAGCTGGCCTTTTTTCTTTTCCTCAGAAAAGTTTTGTTTCCAGATTAAGAACATAATAGGATGGCACTGACCTCTAAGGTACTATATGGAAATGTATTAGTTACTCTTAAGTCAGTTAAGAAAGTGAGACTGGGCTGGGCACCCATAGCTCAGTGGTTAGAGTGCCGGCCCCGTTCATGGGGGAGGGTTTGGGGGGGGTGGCCATTCGAACCCAGCTAGGGCCTGCTGAACCAAAAAAAAAAAAAAAAAAGAGAGAGAGACTGATCTCAAATTCTCTTTTGACTGCTATAATTTAGTTGTGGAGTCGGCAGAGCATGAAATTGGGTTTGTGTGAATGTGTGTGCGTGCCTGAGTATAGTGGACTGCATTTTCTTTCTAGAATTGTAATGAAGCATCTTCAAGGGCTTTGAAAAAGTTTCCTCAGGCATATTCAGCAAGCATGGTAGATGCCGTTGTTTCGCAAGTTTTCTATTTTCTTTGTCTGTACAGGTTGTTCCTGACTTCATGGCTGGGAGGAAATTGAGGATGCTGAGGAGTACTTGCCGTTTGGCCGGTGGGGCCAAACCGATTAGCTGGCTCCTGTTCTGCACGGGGGCTAGGCTGTGGCTGTCAGAGAGCGGCCACGCAGGAAGCAGTGTTTAAGGTGCTGCATGGGCCTCTGCACACCCTGTCTACTCTGTTATGTAGCCTCATAGAAAAAGCCCTAAAACTTAACTGGCTCTGCCCTGGAGTATTGGCATAGAAATTGGGCTTACTCAACCCATAACTGGCTTCTGTCCCTCACCCCAACCCTTTCCCTGTGGGCTTATTCACTGTCACTCATCCAACCCTGCAATCTCATCTCCTTTTCTCAACCCCACCCTTTTTCACCCCCACCCTTTTTCACCTGTGCGATTGTGAGGGGTTAAGAGGGTGGGTATTTGGGCAAGAAAGTTTCAATTCAACCGATTTTGGAAAGATGCTTTATACCCCAGAAAGGAAGTCTGTCTTGGGGGACTGTTACAAACATCTGATTTCATCATCTTCTGATAGGATGCCAAGAAAATGGAACTCTACCCTTGTGTGGCAGGGAGTCTGGGTTCTCTGTCCTCTAAAGTGTGAATTTCCTCTTGTCCTCCCGTGCCATGAGTGACATACACAGTCTCTCACAACCCCCTTGTTTGATACACAAAAGGAGTGGATTTTGCGGCTCTCCCCAGTCCTAAATATTAACAGGACAGCTCTTAGCACCAGGCATATGGGAGCACGTTTGAAACCAGACCTAAAAACAAATAGACATCCCCACAAAGTCAAGACTTAGGTTGGGAGGGACATTGAAGACCACAGCCTGGCTCCCCAGACGAGGGGTCCAGTGTGTTCTAGGCCATTTGATGGGCAAGCATGTTGTGTGCTGCTCTCAGTCCCAGTGGTTACAGACGCTATTAAATACCACTGAATTATTTTGAGAATAGTCATGTAAACTACATGTAACTGGAACTACTGTAACAAACTTCTGGGGTTTCTGGATTTTGACGAAGATAGCTCTTGTGTTTGCTGCAGTCAGAAAGCAAAACATATAAGTGAACTGGAAAGTTCTCTTCTCAGAAGCATCAGCCTCTCCCACACAGAGTCTGTTGGACTTGCAGGCTGCTGAAGCGGCAGCTGACATGGATGCTGGGTGGGTGTTGCTGGGGCATTGATCCAGAGTACCGGAGGCAAGTATTTTAAATAAGTCAAACAGCCCCTCTAGGCAAGCTACAGGAAGTCCAGCCCTTAGCTTCATGTGGTCAGCAGGAGATAAAAGTGTGGACTGTTGGCGGCTGGGCCCCCCTATCACTGGATAGCAAACTGTTAAGGGAAGATAAAAGGAAAGAGTAGGGATGTTCTTTTTGAACAACATGAGGTGACTTTATCACATGCATTCTAGTAAATTCAAGGGGGCAAGCAAGAAATGGCTCTCTGTTTTATGATTGCAAGTATGCTGAAGAACTCTGAGAAGCAGCATTTGACTTCACAAGTATGCTCAACAGTTTCACCTCATGAAAATACCGGTAGAGTCCAGTGCTTTGATTGAGAATGTTCACATTACATACTGCTTGTGTCAAATGGGTATTTGCTTGGGTTTCCAAATGGGTTTGCTTGGGTGTCTGACCCGTGGGGACTGGGTAGATGTGTCCTGCTGTCCTTGAACTGAGCAGGTGAGCAGGCAGAGTGGCTGCGTCGGCCAGTTGCTGGAACTACCTGGCTCTCCTGGGCTGCGGGGGTGCTTTTCTCAGCTGTGCGCTATAGGGAGCACAGATGCTGGGAACCAGTCACCTTCAGAGCCTCCTGTGTGCCTTAGGCTTCCTTGTGCTGGGCTTTCTCTAGGCCAAGCTAAACTGCTCCCTCTTCCTCTGGAGAAGTTCCTGGTCCTGGAGCAGCGTGCCACCGCCTGTCCAGCCACACACAGGCTCGTAGGAGTGGCTCATCCTTCCCGGTAGTCACTTTGGGTTTGTAGTTTAAGAAAACCCATCACTTGCCGTGTTTTTGACTGGCTGGCTTGAGATAAATACTAATCAACCACTTACATCTCCGTGAATTTTTTTTCTTCATATACAGTGGTGAACACTTTTCTTGGAGGCAAAGTTGGGATGGGAGGAGGGAAGGCCATTCTTTACTTGCCATAGAGGGCAGTCTGTTAAGCTCCTGGGAGCTGGGGCATGTAAATTCACCGAGCACAGTCATTGCCAGCTGACAGTTCGTAATGTCTGATTACCCACTGTGAAATTTTGACCGAAGCTGACCACCTTTCCAGTGGGCGAGGAAAGATGTTATCACCATCTTTCATGGCCTTCTCTAAGATTTTAGGGGAGAAACATTCCAGACAAAACTTTTTATCTTCCACAAAGTCATTTTGGTTTTCTAAGGAGTGTCATCCTGAAACTGCCCTGAATTCTGGGAATTCAAAGTCCAGATCCAAGGTTAACCACCTGCTCTGGGGTTGCTTAGCTTGCAGACAGCTCCCGCTCTGGGGAAAAGTAGAGAATCCTGTTGCTGCTGCACCCTTTCTGGAGCATGTCAGAAAGGCTGGCCCAGGACCTCAGGGCCTGTGAAAGAGTTGCAGGATATTGCCTAAAACTCTCTGCAAACTGCTACTGAACTTTACCCCAGCTTCTCCCCAGAAGCTGTAAATGTGACTGAAGATACTTCGATCCACTCCAGAGATGTGTCCAGAACAATCCCATTGCTACAATGGGGCAGGCTATGGGTGTCAACTGCAGTGTATTCAGGGGCTGCGGTGGGGAGAGAAGAGGTTTGGGGAACACAGGGAGGAAGAGCCATGTCCTTGTGGGAGCCTGCAGTGTGTACTTCCTTGACTAAGCAAATGTGAAGCTGACCAGGATTTGTTTCAGCAGTGAACTGAAACCGGAGGGGTTTTATTTCCTGCTCTCTGTGCTGCGTGGGGGAGTGTGTCAGCAGCTGTTCTACTCATTATTGTCAGCAGGATTGCATTTGTGATAAGCCAAATCGTATTTATTTTTGATTGTCCGACTTGTGGGCTAGGATAGGAATTTTTTTTAAAAGATCATCAAGCTGTGGTTCTGCCCCCAAAGCTTTTGGCAATCCTGTAGGGGAAGCTGGTGGGTGCATCGAGGGGTTGGGGACTCTTAGGCCGGGGGTTACCTGGGATGTTGGGAGATAGTGAAACATCAACAGCTGGAACCAGAGGGTATACTGTGTGTAAAGTATTGTAATATATTCTTCTATGTTTTCTGTATTGTAAGGTGACAAGAGCAGGTATTATGTAATATCCCTTTTTTCTAAATGGGAGAAGTGAGGCCTGGAGAGTCCAGTGGCTCCATTGGTGGCAAGCCAAGTTTCTAGCCAAGATTCAGGACTCCACATCATAGGCTCATTAAGTTATCCTATGGTGGCTTATTCTTGATTAAGCTTCTGTTCATGCAAAATGGACTGGTCTCTTACAAAATACACAATACGGAAGAGGGAAGTGTCTTCTAAGCAAGTCTCCCTCCCATTGCAAGACTGTAAGGTTTTTGTTTTTTTCTTTGGAGACTCACTCAGTCAGTCACCTTGAGGTTAAGTGTAGTGGTGTCACAGCTCACAGCAACCTCCAACTTTTGGGCTCAAGTGATCCTTTTGTCTTAGCCTCCTGAGTAGCTGGGATTACAGGTGCCCCCATCCCCTCAGTGCCCAGCTAGTTTTTCTATTTGTAGGGACAGGATCTCTGCTCAGGCTGGTCTCAAACTCAGCAATCCATCTACCTCAGCCTCCATCAGGCTAGGATTATAGGTATGAATCGCCACACCCAGCCAGGTTTTTTTTTAACTAGTGGTTCCCTACCTTCTGCTTTAGTACAGAAAGATCATTACTTTATCAGCCCTTATTCTATCTGAGAGCCGCTCTACTTGTTCAGTGCTCTGGTTTAAAGAATGATAGAGTTCCAGAATTGCTTTCCTGCCTTCCCACCCACAGCCTGGTCCTGCCAGGGGGGCCCTGCCCCTTAGAATGAATATGCCTCTCTTCCACATACTAATCCTGCAGCTTTTCCAGCTGGCTCTTTGTTTTTTTGTTTTTTGTTTGTTTGTTTGTTTTTGGCGGGGGCTGGGTTTGAACCTGCCACCTCTGGTATAAGGGGTCAGCACCCTACTCCTTTGAGCCACAGGCGCCGCCCTCTTTGTTTTTTTTTTTTTGAAGACAGTCTCACTTTGTCACCCTCAGTAGGTTCTGTGATGTCACAGCTTACAGCAGCAACCTCAAACTCTTGGGTTTAAGCAATTCTCTTGCCTTCACCTCCTGAGTAGCTGGGACTATAGGTGCCTGCCACAATGCCTGGCCATCTTTTTGTTGTTGTTGCTGCAGTTGTCATTGTTGTTTTAGCTGGCCTGGGCTGGGTTCGAACCCACCAGCCTCAGTGTATGTGGCCAGTGCCCTACCCACTGAGCTGTGGGTGCCGCCTGCAGCTGGCTCTTACGTGTCTCCAGCATTTATTATCTAATGGGCTGAGCACCTCCCACACCCTCAGCTGCTGCTTTTCCTCCTGACTTGGTTTTCCCAATCCTCTAGTTTACTTATCACTTTTCTCTGAATGGTTTTTCATTGATCTCTTTGTGGTATAGTGGAAAGTACAGGAATTTCGGAGTTAGACAACCCCAGGCTAAAATCCTAGTACTGCCCCTTTAGAGCCATGTCATAGCCAGCAAATAACCTAATCACTACCTGGTAAGATTTGAGGGAGGATTAAGTATATCTAAAGTGTCTAACACATTTTGACACAGGGTTTATGTCATAAATAGCTAATACCCAGTAGTTATTGGGGAAAGAGGGCTCTAGAAGAAACCTAATTGGCTACACACTAGGCTTCTTAGACTCTCTGACTCAAAGTCTGTTTTCCATTACTTATAGCAACATCCTTCTTTCTGTTTTTAAATTCCTCAACCAAGATGTGTAGTAGAGGCTTCCCCACCCTTTCTTGTTCCTGTATCTACCTGATAAGTATGATGGGGCGGAACTGGTAAACTTAATCCCCTGCAGGATTCAGCCTTGGCCCAAGAGATCCTTCCCTGCCCTAGGGGTAGGTGAGGCTGCTCTGTCTGCCCTCTGCTCCCACGGTCCAGTGTAGGTGCCCCCTCATTGGACACTGGCTACCCACTCCCTTTCCCACCAATTTCCTTATACAGAGGGGAGGGTAGAGATACAGGTTTCTGCTAAAATAGGCAAGAAAGTGATAAAATACCAGGTCCTGGTGGGCAGGCTGAAAAATAGTGTTTAGGAAAAGTCTGAGCAAGGTCCTCCCACAGCCAGGCACCGTGTCCCCCTCCCGGTGGAGCAGGGTGCTGTGTGACAAACGGCTGCCATGTGGCAGCTGCATCTTAGCCTCTGGGGTCTGGCAGTAGTTAGGTCCTGGCTGGGAGACATGATCCCTGGAGAGGAACAGCAAGAAGTAGAGTCAGCTTTTTCACAGTCTTCACTTACCAGCACAAAAGCTTATAACTGGGACTCCGCTGCATCTCCTTCCTCTGCAGCAGCACAGAATCCTGCAGAGAGGTGCAGGAAGAAGAACGGGGGCATCACAGGATGGTTTATCCAGCATCTACCAGAAGATCTCTCTACCTTTCCGGTAGTTCATGATTTCAATGTTCAGTTTAATCTGACAGACGTAGATAAGATTGGTAGGCAGGGACCTCGTTTCCCCAGTAAACACTTGCCACCTTGCTGAAGTTGGATTTAACGTAACAATTAAAATGTCCAGGAGATTTTTAAGAGAAATTGCTTCCCGAGTAGAGCCTCTGTCACTTTGCCGGAGCTGCTCCTTCCCCTACATTTTACTAAATATTAAAGTGTTGTTTTACCAAAGGACAGCTGACATTCCTTTAAAAATGGCATGTCAGCAGCTTGTTATTCCTGATAATACGCTTTAGGTCAAGACCCCTGGGGTACCTGAAATCTGATCAGAGTAAGGAGCAGTCATCCTCTAGCCCAGTGGTTCTCAACCTTCCTAATGCCACAACCCACAGGTTGAGAACTGCTGCTCTAGCCTGTGGGAGTGACCTCTGTTCCCTTTCCTCCCTTCACCTTGGGTCTTGATGGGATGTAGGTGGTGAGTGTCGTTGCTGGGACGGAGCCTCCGTGCTGCCTTTTCTCAGGGTCATCCTCCCAACTCTTCTCTTACTCCTGTTGCACATTCCTTACTTTCCAAAGAAGCCAGGGAGAGTGTTCAGGGCCTCCAGAAATCTTGGCCGAGGAACATTTTCAGGGAATCCGCCGGGCACGGCAAAGGCCTTTTAGGTGGATAGATGGCTCGTAGGACCCAGAGCGAGTGAAGGCCCGGGCCCATGTGAAGTTCTCCTCCTTCTCCTTAGGAAGCAAGAAATAGGCCCTGCATACATTCATCCCTTTCTCTCCTTATTTATTATTTATTTATTTAATTTCGTTTTGTTGTTGTTATTTTTGAGATAGGGTCTTACTCTGTTGCCCTGGGTGGAGAGCAGTGCTGTTATCACAGCTCACAGCAACCTCACACTCCTGGGTTCAAGCAACCATTTTGCCTCAGCCTCCTAAGTAGCTGAGACTACAGGCACGCAACCCCATGTCCAGCTTCATTTTCTATTTTTAGTAGACATGGGATCTCGCTTTTGCTCAGGCTGATCTTGAACTAAGCTCAAGCCATCCTCCCACCTTGGCCTCCAAGAGTGCTACAGTTAGAGGCCTGGCCTATTGTTATTTTTGATGGTGATAAATAAACCTAAAGTTAGAATCAGGTTCTCTCTGCTCTAACACCTTGTTTTTTTAGCCCTGGGGGAGTGTGTGTGTTTGATAAATGAGCAGCCCCTCCCAAAACCACCTAGGAAGGTTGGTTTTGTGCCACCCTCCTTCCTAAGCTAGTTCTCAGGGCTGGAATCTGCTGTGAGTACCGACTGTGCCCCCACCCCTCTGATTCTGTAGGTCTGGAGTGGGGCTGAAAATTTGCATGTCTGACCCAGGGCTGTATGCTGCTGCTCTTTAGCAGTGGAGGTGGGTTGTGGGTAGTTAGTGTCTCCCTGTGCCGTGTCAGTGGACCAGTTAGATCAGCCCCTCAGACAGCAGGGGCTGTTTGGGATGTTAAGCAGAGCCTTGTGGCTTCCCTCTAGCCTCCTTTGCCTGGCTACTTCTATAAGAGGACAAAGAACATGAAGTGCCCATGACTTTGCACAGCAAGGGTTGTGTTTCCAAACTCTTGCCTGTTGCAGTGAACCTTTTAGTCTGAGGTAGAAGTCCAGTCCTGCATCTTGCCAGAGAGAGGAAGGCAGAGGTGGAGGTGGGAGGGGAGATCTCCTTTTCTCCTGTAGTACACGGGTGTAAATGGAATGCTGGCCACTGAGCATCTGGAAAGGCAGCCATGATTCGGGATGAGAGAACGGGACTAAGGGAGTGCATCTGTGCCCTCAAGCCCTGTGCCAGGACTCACACATTTTGTCCAAAGGAAATATAACAGGGTTCAGAAACTGGACTCAACTTTGCTCTACTGCTTAACAGCTCTAGGATCTTTGAGACAAGTGACTTAACTCCTCTGAACCTTAGGTTCGTAGCTGTACAGTGGGAATAATCCTCAGAGGGTAGAGTTGTTGTTGTGAGGATTAAATGAGATAGTACACTTGGCATGTGACACACAGTGCCCAAAATTTGTTGGCTGTGATGATTATTATTAAGCATGATGGCAGAGTTAAAAGTGTGTCCTGGAGTTTAGAACCAAGAGCCACAGGCCATTGGAAATCAGAGTGACATCATGTGGAAGGCTGCCCTAAGGGTCAGGGATGAAGTGCAGATAACATTCTCGGGTGGGGGACTGGTGAGCAAGACAAGGCCAGAAGGTAAACTGAGGTCAGGGCATGGAGAGCCTTCAATGGCAGGTTAATGAAGCTGACCATAGTGTTAAGGGAATGAGAGTGTTTAGGAGCTTAGCCACCAACTAGAAAGGAGGCCCACGTACATGTCACGGGTTCTGGGGTTGCCACCCCCTTCCCCTGTGCACTTCTGTCTTGTATGTGCCCAGGGTTGTCCCTCCCAGTTCTGCTCAGCAAGCAGTCTCTCCTCACCCAGGGGAGCAGCTCACAGCTCACGGTGCCCGATTGTGCACTGCCTACTCAGATGCTGAGAGGCACCTCAGATTGATACCCCTCAGAGGAACTCTTAGGTTCCTTCTTACCAATGTCTGTTCCAGCCATGGGTGGGAATAAGTGACTCTCATGGGCTGCTGCCCTATCCAAGGCACAGCCTGAACCCCAAGCCAAGAAATACATCAACTTCCTGGAACTCAGAACTGTCATCACAGCTGTCTCAGCCTTCAGAGCACATGTGTGGCTGTCCTGGTTTGAAGAGACCGTTTTGCCCCGAGCTTTACAGGAAGGGGGGAAGAACAGGCATGGCCCTTCTAGCCTGATTTGATTCTGTCTCAGCTGAGCCAACACTCAGCCCATCCTACAAGGGATACCTTTGCTCCTCCATAGTAGTAGCTCAGGCCATTTTAATATCAGAAATCAGAGTGACATCATGTGGAAGGCTGTCCAGAGGGTCAGGGATGAAGTGCAGATAACATTTTGGGAACTCTGTAATTTCTCTGACCTCAAGCTTTTTTTTTTTTTTTTTTCTTTTTTTAAGAGACAGAATCTTACTTTGTCACACTCGGTAGAGTGCTGTGGCATCACAGCTCACACCAACCTCCAGCTCTTGGGCTTAGGTGATTCTCTTGCCTCAGCCTCCCAAGTAGCTGGGACTACAGGCACCTGCCACAATGCCCAGCTATTTTTTGTTGCAGTTTGGCTGGGGCCGGGTTCGAACTCGCCTCTCTCAATATATGGGGCTGGCACCCTATTCACTGAGCCACAGGTGCTGCCCTGAACTCAAGCTCTTTTAGTTTGAGCGTAGGTTGTCCTACGTTAGCCTGAACCTGTCAGCTAAGCTCTTACACAGAGTGGACCATCCATCCCAAGCCTTTGTGGGCATTGTTAAGTCTTAGCACTGTACCCATCGCAGTTAAGATTGTAAAGCTTGTTGTTCTATAGTTTGTGGGAACATTTTTCTAGGGCCCCAACCATCATCCTAAACTTACTCTCTGTTTTCTAGGGCCCTTAGGCTAGAGTTTAGAATTCTATTCAAGAACTTTCAGGTTTTTCAGAAGCTGGGATATAGCCCTTTGTTTATGGACCATTTTCCTTTTTATCTTCCATCTCTTCACTGCTATCTCCTTGGACCTGGAGACCCACCCCTTAATCTTTTCTTTCTGGCTTTACATAGCATTGTCCCTTATCTCCCTGAGGTGGGGGATGGCCTTACCCTCGCCCTAGGCATCTTGGAGGGACCTCTGCCCCCTCCTAGTCTTCTGTGGGAATGCAAATCCAGAAAGTCAGCATCTCACAGCCCCAGGTCTCATTTCACCTATGGAAGTCATCTTCTAGGGCACAACCACATCCAGTCTCTCTGTTTTCCTGAGGGAGTGGTGATGGAGGTAAAGGGGTATCTTGAAGTTTCTTCCAAGAATTGTCTTGTACTTTTCCACACTCCAAGTTGTATGAATCCTTTATGCCTAATAGAACTCCAAACAAACCGGGTAGTGACTCTTGTTATTTAGCTTAATTGCAAGACATTCTCAATATTCAAATAATTTGCGGCCAAAGTCAAGACGATTAAAGTTTCAAGGTCAAGTCTCAGAGCTTGGCCCTCTCGCTCCAAAATTATCCTTTTTTACTGCCATGTTCTATGTGTTTGAGGGAAGTTTCTTGGTGGACTTTTTTTTTTTTTTTTTAGTATCTTATTTAAATGAGAGGAAGAACCCAGTCTATATCTCAGTGTGAGTCTTAGCTACAATCCTAAAATTCTTTTAATTTAATTAAATTTGTTTGTATATTTGGGACCATTTCACTCTGTTATTTATTTATTTGAGATAGTTTTGCCCTGTTCCCCAGGCTAGAGTGTCAGTGCCCCAGCCTGGCTCAGCAGTCCCAAACTCCTGGGCTTGAGCAGTTTTCCC
Source organism: Loris lydekkerianus (assembly GCA_963574355.1). Lineage (NCBI taxonomy): Eukaryota > Metazoa > Chordata > Mammalia > Primates > Lorisidae > Loris > Loris lydekkerianus. The sequence goes on from CAUYPK010151841.1 coordinate 97,930, forward strand.
ACTTCAACCTCCTGAGTAGCTGGGACTATAGGCACCTGCCATGATGCCTGGCTAATTTTTCTATGTGTAGGGGTTTTACTTTTTTTCTGGTTGGTCTTGAATTCTTGAGCTCAACTGATCCTCCAGCCTCAGCCTCCCAGAGTGCTAGGATTACAGGTGGGAGCCACCACACCCAACAATCTAGACATTTTTAATTCCAGAGATTTGTCTCTGACTTTGAAGCATGTTTTTATTAATTATGTAGAGCTGTAGTTCATTTTATTTATGTGAAGATCTTGGCAGTTTCTAGAAAGACCACCATGGGACTGTTTCTCTTGAGACTTTGTAATAAAAACTTAGCATTAATTTAAAAATGCATCACTTTACTTCCTTTTTAAAGACTAATTTCAGCTTAGGTATCTTTAGGTTTAGATGGATGGGGATGATTGAAAGGATGTTTTATCTTTTTTCTTTTTTTTCTTTTTGGTGTCAAAGTCTCTGTCACCTGGAGTAGCAACAACATGGCTCACAGCAACCTCAAATGATCCTCTCTTGCCTCAGCCTCCCAAGTAGCTGGGACTATAGGCACCCACTACAATGCCCAGCTAGTTTTTCTATTTTTAGGGTCTCATCCTTGCTCTGTCTGGTCTCTAACTTCTATGCTCAAGCTCAAGCAGTCCACCTGCCTGGGCCTCCCAGAGTGCTAGGATTACATGCAGGCATGCGCCACCATGCTCAGCTTATTTATGGATTTCTAAAAACTCTCTAGGAATTTTAATAAAATTGACTTGATGCATAGTTCAAAGGAGGGCAGGCAAAACAAGGATTCTTACCCTTTGTGTGGGGGGGATGATTATAATGTTCATCTGATTCTCCAAGGAGGGTCCTGGAGAACACTACTAGGGTAATGATAAGGGTACCTCCTGGCCTGAGAATCTCCATGCCACATTCAGAGGTCACCCCTGTGAGTTCTTGTTTCCTTATACTTTGTTCAAAGTCCAAAGAACTTCTCTTCTCTCTCTGTTTTTTTATTTTCTTTTAAGACAGCCTCACTCTGCTGTTCTGGGTAGAGCACCATGGCATCAGCCTAGTTGATAGCAACCTCAAACTCCTGAGTTTAAGGGATCCTCCTGCCTCAGCCTCCTGAGTAGCTGGGCTTACAGGCAGCTACCACCTCTCTTGACTTAATTTTTCATCCTTTCTTTTCTTTCTTTCTTTCTTTTTTTTTTTTTTTAAAGTATAGATGGGGTCTTGCTTTGCTCGGGCTAGTCTTGAACTTCTGAGCTCATGCAGGCCTCCTGCCTTGGCCTTCCAGAGTGCTAAGATTTACAGGCATGAGCCACCATACCTGGCTTAAAATCCAAATAACTTTTTTTTTTTTTTTTTTTTTTTCAATTTATACAGAGTTTCACTTTGTCACCCTCAGTAGAGTACTATGGCAGCACAGCTCACAGCAACCTCAAACTCTTGGGCTTAAGCAATTCTCTTGCCTCGGCCTCTCGAGTAGCTGGGACTGTAGGCGGTTGGCTATTTTTAGAGACGGGGTCTCCCTTTGGCTCAGGCTGGTCTTGAAATTGTGAGCTCAGGTGATCCACTCACCTTGGCCTTTCAAAGTGCTAGGATTGCAGGTGGGAGCACTGTGCCCGGCCTCCCAAAGAACTTTTCAAATAGAAAAGCTCAAAGAAAAAGATGGAGAATTTTGAAGTAGTGTGGTGAGAAATACGAATAAAAACTGTCCTGGGAAAATAAATCACTGGGTAGAAAAGGTTGGTGGGGTTTCTCACCTCCCGCAGGCTGGTCCAGCGCGAGGGTTTTCTTGCTGAAGCACACAGTAACTATTCATGGACAAAGTAAGATTCAAAACAATTGCTGTGGGACATGAATGGGCAGCTTGTCTCCAGACACTCCAAAAGGGGCTAAAAGTGAGAAAATACACCAAGCAGTTGTTTCTCAACAGGTGTTGTCCACATGGGGTTTATTATGTTACTTCTGGAGTCTTCTCCCAGTGTTTGAATCTTCAGCTTAGCCGAAGGATGCTGTGTTCCGAGCCAGAGAGAATGCCACTGAATACTGTAGCTTGGGGAAATGCTACATTCCAGTTTTCTCCCACTTTGGCCATGACCAGACACAGCTTTCTCCCAGAGTTTTGAGGCCCATGACACCCCCGAACAGACTTTCTGAAGCTCTTGACTGGCATCTGAGACATTTTCTGCATCTTTCCTACAGAAAAGAAGATGTCTGTGTTTGGTGCTATTTGATGTACATTATAAACATTTCCCCCTTCCTTGGGAAAGAAAAGATATAATAATTTCTCCTTTACATTAAGGCACTGTTTAGTTGTGTATTTCCTTCTTTCTTCAGCTCTCTTCTTTTCTTCCTTCCGTTTCTGATAGCATTGATTGCTGTCAATCGTTTCCATTAAACTAGCAGTCTGCCAGCATCTACAATGAACATGCCATTAGGATGCTTGAAACTCTTCCTGGAGCCAGCAGTCTGCGCCATCTCACCTGGCATTGTCCTTAACATTATTGGACTGTGGTTGGAAGTGGGGAGGTTCCTGCTCAAGGCACACTCAGCTCCAGTGGCTCTTGCTTGGATGCTAATAAAGCCGCTCTGGGTGGAATTGGCCAAGAGCCAGCAAGCTTGCTTATAATTGCAGGCAGGGGATGGGAAAGGTTCTCTTGTCCTAATTTGTGACTCCCGGTGATGTTAAATAGTGGATCATTTCTGGTCTTAACCCCCTTTTAATGTCATCCTTTCTCATTTTGTAGGTTGCTCCGACTCTGTCCTCCAGGAGTAGTGGTTCTGAGGTGTGACCCTGCCCGCGTCTGGGCCCAGCCAGTGCCAGCTCCTCAGTAAGGAGGGCAGCTTGATAAAGAAAGCAGGTCAGTGAAACTTTATTGACTTTCCTTGAGTCACAAAAACGTTGAATGTTGAGTCTTCCGTGGCTTCCCCACATTCCCTTTGAGTCGTCCTTCTTCTTTTCCAGGCCCTTTGAGGCTTTGGTGCAAAACCATATTGAAACTAACTCTGACTTGCTAGTTCTTCTTGATCTGATGGGCCCAAGGTGTGAGATGAGAAATCTCAGCAAGGATGCAGAAGGCTTGTCTCTGAGGATGCAGTGGTGCAGACTCCTCATTTCTTTTTTAATTTTTTTTTTTAGACTTCTCATTTCTTTCTTCTTTCTCTCTCCCTCCCTTCAAGTTCAGGCCCTGTGTGTTAAAAACTGGAGCATTGGCCAGTCCACTTGGCAGGGTTGTTCAGATCTGTGTCTTGGGAATTTCATTTGGGTTCTCAGAGCTCTGTGATTTCAGGTGAGAGGATTATATTAAAACAGGGACAGTGATTTTTATTTTTAATTTATTATTAGTATTAGTATTGAGTGTGAGGGGGATGTCAGGGAGAAGAAATGGTGTAGAAGAGAGAATGAAAAAATCTAGGATTATAATAAATATCCTGGAAGAAAATATGCTTTGTGAATGGACCTTTAAACAGTCAAACTATTTTTTATTCACCAAAGCTGATAATCAGAGAGCTTATGTTTGTTGGTTTGGGCTGTTGTTTGAGTATAGTCCAGGATGGCACATGGAGTAGGTAAGATCGGCTAATACTGGCCAGTCTCCTCTGGTTAAATTATCACGTAGACTAGCTTTTGTGTTTGGGTGGCTTTTTTTTTTTTTCTAACATAGAACAATGAGCTGCATTGTGCATTGCACCAGTTTCCTTCTGCTTCTGCCCTGCTCCCTGGTACTCAAATATAAGACACAGGAGCAAACTGAAGTATAATCTTGTTACAGCCCCAGGGGCTGGTCGTTGGTTGCTTCTGAAACAGCTTCTCAGGGATGCATCCGATGACTCTTCTTTTCAAACTGTATAGCTGGGAATTTCATTTTGTTAATTGTATTTTCAGATCAAAGATGAGAAGTGCATCTACTTACAAAAATTGTTCTTAGGCTTGGCGCCTGTGGCTCAAGTGGCTGAGGCGCCAGCCACAAACACCTGAGCTGGTGGGTTCGAATCCAGCCCAGGCCCTCCAAACAACAAAGACAGCTACAACCAAAAAATAGCCAGGCCTTGTGGCCGGTGCCTGTAGTCTCAGCTACTTGGGAGGTGGAGGCAGGAGAATCGCTTGAGCCCAGGAGTTGGAGGTTGCTGTGAGCCGTGATGTCACAGCACTCTACCCAGGGTGACAGCTTGAGGCTCTGTCTCAAAAAAAAAAAAAAAAAAAAAAACCAAAAATAAAAGCTCTTAAAGTAGGGAAAGGAAGTAAATGTAGGTGATCTTGGTGTCGTCAGTGGGTAGTGTTACACTTTACACTTTATCCCCAAGGAGGAAATAAATTTAGCAAATGTCTTCCTGTCCAGACAAAATGGGAAACAAGCTTTCATGAAGCCCTTGCAACTTTCAGCTCTTATGTTGGTTAGCTGTAGTGACTACTGCTAGGCATTCTGTGTTTAAGGCCCTTTGGTAGTTTTCAAGAGTACATCTTTGCTATCCTAATGACTGCATGAATTCTTACTGGCAGTTTGGTTCTGTTCAGTGAATATATTCTTGTCAATTTGCCTGTTGCTTACTTTCCTTCTCTGACCTTCTTCCTTTATTCAATGACAGAATTAGTGTATATTTTTTATACACTTATAATTTTACATTTAGTCTTAAAGGTTTTTAACCTGTTCGCAGATTTGAGTTAACTCTACTACATTTTTCTTTTCTAAATGTGATAGGACAAAAAAGCAAAATCTTCAAAACTCTTAGTAGAAATTGGTAGAAAGGTTCATGTTTTTTTACTGATTTCTAGTCAGTTATTTCATAAATTTCTGCACATTACGATTATGGTAGAGATATTTAAAAGAATGAGGTGAATTCAGTATTGAAGATGTCTATTTTTGTTTTTTTGAGACAGAGCCTCAAGCTGTCACCCTGGGTAGAGTGCTGTGACATCACAGCTCACAGCAACCTCCAACTCCTGGACTCAAGCGATTCTCCTGCCTCCACCTCCCAAGTAGCTGGGACTATAGGTGCCTGCCACAACACCTGGCTATTTTTTGGTTGCAGCTGTCATTGTTTGGTGGGCCTGGGCTGGATTTGAACCTGTCAGTTCAGGTGTATGTGGCTGGCGCCTTACCCACTTGAGCCACAGGCGCCCAGCCAAGATGTCCATTTTTTGAATCAAATTCATAATTACATGCTCATTGATTTTAAAAAGTCCAGGGAACTGGCTTGGTACCTGTAGCTCAGTGGCTAGGGTGCCAGCCACATACACTGGAGCTGGCAGGTTTGAACCCAACCTGGACCTAACAAACAACAATGACAAGTACAACCAAAAAATAGCTGGGATTTGTGGTGGGCGCCTGTAGTCCCAGCTACTTGGGAGGCTGAGGCAAGAGAATCGCTTAAGCCAGAGATTTTGAGGTTGCTGTGAGCTGTGATGCCACAACATTAGTGAGACTCTGTCTCCAAAAAAAAAAAAAAATTCCAGGGAACTGTTGGTACTTTTGTTAGCAATGCATTAAGAAATAGAAGATGTTCTGTGTTTGTACATGCTTGTATATGTACACACTATAGAGTGTGGTCTGCATGTTTTTTCCTCAAGAGAAATCACCCCAATAAACTTTCTAAGAAAGTTAAAAACAGGAAGTTTGAAGCACAATTTCAATAAATGTAAATGATCTGCTAGTATGGGGAAGCCTCCTAGAAAGATACCAGTTTGGGTTTTTTTCTTTAATTTTGGCCATAGCTTTCAGCCCATTATGGAGAAAGACAGGCATTAGGGTGTGGGGGAGTTGTAATAAATCGTAGTATTTTATTGTCTGAACTTTTACCTGCCATTTAGAATACTATTTGGTTCATGTCTTCAAAATGTGAAGGTATATTTTGTGTCTTGAAAAGTACTGTTCCTTGCCCCTTTGATAGGATTTTAGGTTGGTCCTTCTCAGTTCCAACCCCAGACCTTTCTTGTAATGCGCATTAGTTGCTGCTCTGGATGTTACCCTCTGTCATAAGATAGGTTGCATCCCCTAAAGTTAGAGGAGGAAATCACCAGAAATCATATTCTTTCTTTTGTTATTTCTGCGCATTCTCTTTATAGATGGGATGTTGAGGTTGCTCTTTGGCTGCTCTTGCGGACTTGTAGAATTTATCAACCCACACTGTAGGATAATAAGAAGTTAAGATAATTTAGATATTACTGGTTGGCCTTCAGCTATAGAATATCTTCCCAAATAAAAGGAGGAAAACAATTCACCTATTGACTTCTTGCCTATTGGCCCCAGTACTTCTAGTTAATTTTGATACGTCCATAGGTCATAGTTTTCCCTTTGCTCAGCCTTTTTGTGTTACTAGCTTTCTTTTTGGGTCTAACCAGATATAGTCCAGACTCTAAGCTTTTTGTGAATGCCTTAACTGTTTTGTCTTTGGTCAATGTTAGGTGAAGGCATTGAGGGAGGGGAAGTTCAAGTGGAGCCTGACTGCCCTTGGGAGGGTTAGGGCCCAGTGTGAAAGAAAACTTGATGTATGTGGATAAATATGAGCTTCAGAAAGTAAAATACTGCACAGTGAGGCAATAGCACTCTGAGGTCATCAGTCAAGGTTGAAAACCACAGAGTGTGGTTTGGTTCATATCTTCAAAACGTCTGGGAAGAAAAAAAAGACTTAAATGTTGCCTCTCATGTACTTTCTGTATTTTCATGAATATAGTTTGAGATTATGGCAAATATTATAAACAGCTTCCATTTTTTCATCCCTATGTGAAAAGATGTTAATTGAACCTTTTTATCTTTGCTTCCCTTCCAGTGTCCACGGGTGGCACCAAGAGAAAGAAAAACAGGTCAACACGGACTCATTTCCTACCCTATGTGGATGACAGCTATCCTGGGGGAAATTTCATAGTATATCAATTGGGCCAGAAGATGGAGGTAATTATCTGTGTGTCTATGGTGGGGGTGGAGTCTTCTTTCTGTATTCTGGGGTATATTACTTATTTGTATTTTTTTTTTTAGGAAACAAGATTTTATACATCATTTGAAATTTGATTGTAATTCTGATAGGGTTGGCTTCTCAAATCTCTTAAAACATTTAGGCTTCTCAGTAAAATCACTGTATTGAAGCAGTGGAGTTAAATGAAACCTGAAGTTTCTCATCACTAGTTTTAGGTCTAGAATCTTCACGGAGTAGTAAATAAGCCCAGGGTTTTTTTGGAGGATGCTGGCCAGATGGCAGCTCCCTGAGTTTCCTCATTGTTGGCTTGGCTTTTCCCATTTCTGCCTAACGAAGATTAGGAAAGGCAAAAAACCTACTTCCTGTGACATTGAGTGCCATCGGTGACATATACTCAGAAGGGAAGCAAGGTTTTTGGTTAGTTTTTGGTATGTTGAGACTTCATTTAAATGAAAGTTTCAGTCGTTGTTGGTGTTGAGTATGGGCTTGAACTGAATAAGGAGGGTGTCGGACCTTCTTGACCCTAGGTTATAGTTAAAGTACTGTGGCCAGCGCCCCCTGGCTATGACAGAAGTCTAAACTTCCCATCATCATATCAGCAATTTCCAATTTTCAGTTTTATGGCAGAGGCTTCTTAGAAGCTTAAACCCTTGTCCCAATGACGTCGAGTTTGCCTGTTGGCTTGGAAGGTTCAGACCTGTCTTCCATCAATACCATGATGTCAGCGGTAATGAGTGTAGGAAAGGTTGCTGAGAATGGCGGGAGTCCGCAGAGCATCAGGTCCCCTGCGAAGCCTCCAGGACCAAACCGGATTGGCAGAAGGAACCAGGTAAGCATTTGTGCTCTGGGTGGTAACATCTGGTGGGTTCAGTCTGTGAGAACATCAGGAGGCGTCCCCCAGTTTCCTAAGACAAAACACTGGAAGTGTTAGGAATGAAACAGACATTCCTGGAGGCCGTAATCATTTTGGCTTTCCCCGAGTAAATTTTCTTCGCTATGGAGTTAAGGCTGGTGAAAGCACCCTTATTCTTGGTATCGCCATTTGATTTGAATGCAAACTTTCTTCACGTCAGGGCCACAGCAGAGAATGTAACTGATTCTTCTACTGGGATGCGGTTTTTTTCCTTATTCATACAGCTACTTAACTGGGCTTTCAAAGCCACTTCCTTGGGTTTTTTTTTTGTGTGTGTGTGTGTGTGTTCAGATTAGGTAGCAAATTAGTACTGTTTGTGCTGGGGCTGCTGTTCAGCTTTTCATCCTTGAAAAAGCACAGAATTTGACTTCACTTAAGATACTATTTATTCTGTTTGAATTTTCAGTGGGATCAGGAAATATGAGAATGAGTACATAGGTGAGATTGGGAAAGATTGATGGTATTTTAAAAATTCATTTTGCCTTTATTGGGAGAAATGGTAAACCTTTAAATTGATGTACAGTTGGCCACTTTGAAAAGTTGTTGCTATGTTGGTGGCAACATGTTCAACATAGGGTAGGTCAAGGAGGAAAGCAGAGGGTGAATAATTCTCATTTTCTCTCTGAATCTGTAACTATAAATTGACTTCTTCAGGTTTAATTTTTGGTTTCACTGATTAATGGCGGATGTAGTAAACCCTGGCAGAGAATATGGTCTTCTGAGTTTGTCTAGGAACTGGGGATGGATAAGAAAGCAAATTCATTGGACTCTTACAATTTATTTTCCTTTTTATTAAAAATCCTATTGTTGACTGTTCTTATACAGCATTCTCTGAGTATACAACTGCGAGGGTTTTCTATAAATTCTTAGAAGTAGACCTTAATTAAGGCTTTGGATACAACTTGCCCTCCCAGAGAAATTGTACCAGCCCTAAAGTCTCCTCCCCCGGTGTGTAGGAGTATGCATTGCTCCACACCTTGCTCAAGGCTGAGAACTTGGCAGAGTTCTGTGATGTTTTAGGGTTGGAACATTGATTCCTCTTTCTCTTTTTTTCCTTGTCTCCGTGTGCCTCTCTTCCTATGGGTGCCTGAGAAAATACTCAGACTGTGGCCTGAGTGGAGAAGGAGTGCTAGCTCTGAGAAGAAAAGGTTTATTTCCATTCTCATGTGACTGTCTGTCCATCCATCTATCCATCCATCTTTCCACCCATCAAACAGTATAGATCTGGCTCCTACTTTCAGCTAGCTTCTGTGCCAGGTGCCAGGCATTTCAGGATGAATAAGAGAGTCAAGTCGTCTTTCTCATCTTTCTCTGCTTTACTAGGAAAAATTATAGTAATTGCAAAATGCTTTTGCTTAAATACATGGAGTTGGCTCAAGTCCAGGCTGTAGCGGAGATTTGTTGGTTAGGGCCCTAAGGGACACCCACAGTGTCCCCCGTGCCTGCATGCTCAGGGAAGGTTGCGTCCCTAGGTGTGAGGAAGCCAGTGTGCAGGCTCGCCAGGGTGCTTCCATCCCCCCTCCTTTCTCCTCTAGGATTTGGTTCATTGGCTTTGGTTTTGAAGTGGAGGTCTGAGCCAGAGGTAGCCTGGTAAATATAGTGCTTAATCTAAAGAAACAAAACACAGCAAGGAGAAAGTTCAGAGAGGAAGGAAGCATCTTCATACCTGGAGACTGGATGGGGAGAGCTGAGAGAGAGAACCTAGGGAAAGCCCCATCAGTGCGAGCTCAGACTTCCAGGACAGATTAGCCACAGCCGCACGCTGACAAGGGTGCCAGATTGTTTCATTATGGAATGGTTAGTTATCACATTAGCTGCTAATTTTATCTTTCAGCTCAGGAAATATGCTCCTTCCACCAGCACGTCTGCAATAACTGGATTCAGAATTCTCCATCAGGGCCTCTTTTCTAGCATCACAATCTTCTCTTTTCTATTTGGTTTATTTTAAAATACACTTAAGGTGTCCCCAAAGTTGCCCCTAAAGTCACCATACTTAGGGAAATTGGAAGAGGTTTTCCCATTTTCCCTTTGTATGGTAACTTTTGGGACCCCCTGCATGAAATCTGAGTCTACAGATGTCCGCCCACACCATCTTGGGTTTTGTGGACCTGTATTATAATCTGTAGTGCTCCGCTGCCAGCCTCAGAGATGATTTGAGTGTCAGTTAATGATCTACTGACAGAGTCAATACCCAGTTGCACAGTTTGTCTAGTATCTACTTCAAAGTAAACAAAGATGAATTTTTTAAAAAAAATTTTCTCCTCAAGAGGCTTGCCACTTGTGGCCTAACTTTTAAAGATACTTTTACATCCTACTGGTCAGTCTTTTTTAAACATTTTAAAAAGTATGTATGTATTATTAGCAGGGTTCAGTGGTACACACCTGTAGTCCCAGCTAAGGCAGGAGGATCCCTTGAACCTAGGAGTTCAAAACCAGCCTGAGCAATATAAGGAGACTCCTGTCTCTTTAACACACACACACACACACACACACACACACACACACACACACAGCATATATAATTGCTGATCTAATAATTTAACAATAATAACCCCCTGAGTTTGAATTCTGCCCAACTTTTGGCCTGGCCCTGAGATAGCCCTCATTAATTTTATTTTTTTCTGTGAGGTCTTTGGCTATCTCCATTCTGTCTGTAGAACTCAGCTGAGAAGGTATAACACTGTGTCACACAAAACACAATTATACCTTTGAGAGGACTAAAAGTATGCAGATAGGTGGGTGAGGTTGGGAATGTTTTTTAGTGTCTCCAGTATTCAACTTACATAGAATTCATATTCTTAATTCTTTTTAACTTTACAGTAAGAAAAAGTGTAGTATACCTAATATTGAGACCCAGTTTTACAGATTAGGAAAAAGTTCCTTTTGCTTAGAATTGTTAGTCTTTGAAGAGAGTGAGAGAGGAGCTTGCTCCCAACAAGACATGGTCATGCTTTCACTCCACCCATCTGGTTTATGGCGCCATTTGTTTTTATAGTCTTCAGGGTGACTTTTATTTTCATCATCTCTCATGAGCAACCACAAGGGTGTTTCCTTTCTGTGCCTTGGGGTTAATCCATTTTGGGGTTATACTTTATATAGCATGGTGGTTTAGGGCACGGGCTGTGAGCAGCTGGCCTAAGTTTTAATGCTATATCTACTACTTAATAGTTCTTTGACTTGGAACAGATTACTTACCTCTCTATACCCCAGTTTCCTTGTCCAGAAAATGGGATTCATAATAGGGGTTATGAAAAAACTCTGACATTTCTGTATATACAGAGTTTTCTGCATAGTAAGTGCTCAATAATTGGTATTATTTACAAGGGATGGAAACTTATTTAAATGCATGCAAGAAAAAAGAGACCTCTTGAAAGATGCCCAAGGACAGGAAGTGATCTATAGCCTGGACAGAACATCGAGCCCCAGAGTCAGTGCCGTCCTCACTTCTACGCCCCAGGCTCTCTGGTCTCCTGCTTTTCTAAGCATTGTTTTCTCCAGCTGCCTTCTCATGGCTTGGGCTTGCTAAGGTGCTGGGGCCTGGCCCCAACTTTACTTTTTTTTTTTTTTTTCAGTTTTTGGCCAGGGCTGGGTTTGAACCCGCCACCTCCGGCATATGGGGCCAGCGCCCTACTCCTCTAAGCCACAGGCGCTGCCCAGCCCCCCAGCTTTACTTTAGCCCTCAATTCAAGTGATCACGGTCACCTGACTAGTAATGTAGTCATCCTCACACCTGGGCACAGATCAGCATCTTCTGGGAGCTTGTGAGACAAGCAGATGTCTGAGGTTTAACTCTTCCCCTTCCCCCATGATTCTGATTTAGCCTGTTGGGAATCTGGTCTAGACATGTGTGTTTCAAAGGGCTGATCTTTGGAAACCCACTGATCTTAGTCTGTGAGTGTCCCAGTTCCAGATTCCTGGAGATGTTCATCTCTGGTTCAGCTGGGTTTGGAGAATGGGAACAGGGACCCCTGGTGCTTAACAACTGTGTGGATGAGAAGTCAATGGTGGGCACGTCTTCTAATTCTCTAGAATTACTTGGAAGTAGGAGCTGTAACGGAGGGGTGTGAAGGAGGTTGGCTTTTTCCTTAAAAATGTAAAGCATACTGCTTGAAGGAAGCTTGTACTGTCTGTTTTGAGGGAACATAAAGTGAGCCACCTCAGTAGGTAGTGATCAGGTTCTTTGTCACTCTCTGTCATTTCTGTCAAGGTCGTGATAACGGACAGATTTCTCCTTTTTATAGTTTTAGTTATTATTTGTGAACAGTGTCATGCAGCTGCTAGCAGTGAGCAGAGGAGCCATACCATCCCCACTGGGTTCACAGCTGGCTGCTGAGGACTCCCACTCCTGTCAGGCAGGATTTCTCTGATGAGAATTTTATTACGTCTTCAGGGCCTTGAAACCCAGTGAAAAATGCCTAGAGCCTGGGTAGGACTTGAGGAGAAAAGTATTCCCTTTTAGCTCTTCCTTGACAGTTAATACTCTGCCATCACAGAGGATTAATTTATGATTACACAATGTCTGAGAAGTAAAGAATGCTAATGTTTATTGAGCACTCACTATGAACCAGGCACTGTTCTAGTGCTTTGCATGTGTTAATTTAATCTGCATCACAGCACACTGTGGTAGATGGTTGTTATTCCCAACATGGATTGAGGAAACCGGGGGCAGATAGGACAGTGACCTGTCCAAGCTCACATCTGGGCAGGCTCCAGAGCCCTTGTACTCGGCCACTTAGACCAAGCTGCTTGTTACAGAAAGAAGAGGTACTGTTGACCATGATTTAAAATTTATCTTCCTTTAAATCTCTCTTTTTAGGAAACGAAAGAAGAGAAGTCTTCCTATAACTGCCCCCTGTGTGAAAAGATTTGCACCACCCAGCACCAGCTGACTATGCACATTCGCCAGGTGGGCGGCTGCTTTTCTGTTTTTGTTTTAAGTTATTCTCCATTAATTGAAGGCAAGGTGATCAGATTTTAATGAATACGTTGTGGCTATGCTTAATTTAGATTTAGTGTTTTAATAATTTTTTGAGGATTGGTTATGGGAAAAAATGATTTTTTTGTGTCCTGTTACTGTGGCAAAGCTCCAGGTCAACACATGTTACCGTTTCAGAATTTCACAGACATCTAGTTAACTGGCTATCCATATCACAGTTGACGTTTCACTTTGTGTGGCTTGTTTGTACAAACCAAATCCCTAGCTGTATCATGAGGTTGTAGGTGCAACCTCTCGCTTTTTTTTTTTTTTTTTTTTAATATTGGTATAAATGTAGCAGAGAATTGCCTGATTTGGAATGTGTTTTAGCTTTTCTCCTTGATTATGAGATTTCACCTTCTCCCCCTTCTTCATTGTCTGAATCGTGACAGAATATTGATGGAGCAATGCAGGAATGAGGATCCATTAAACTCATAACTCAGTCCTGAATAACAATATCAAGTCACTAAAGTAACTTGGGTTTGGATAGAATTGTTCCTTCTTACCACATTTCAGAGGCCAGAACTCTTGACTCTATGCCGGTTTCAGTTCTCTTTCTCTGACAACAGGCGCAAGTCATCAAATTTGAAGAAGAGATGTTGATTCTTAATGTGAGGATGGAATTTTACATACTTGCTTCATTGTTTAGAGTCCTGCTCAGAGGAGTTAATATATGTGGTTGGTTAATCTACGTATCTTTCGAGGAAAGACCTACAAAGACCCCAATTCTCTCTAAGCCTTACAATAGAAGTATTTTTCTAAACAGGAACATGTGAGAGTGGAAGATCATACCAAATATTTATTTGCCTGTGTTACTGAACATTTTGTCCCATTGGGAAGATACTTAAAATGAAACAGAAGATAATAGCCAAGGAACGTCACTGTTTTTTTTGTTTTTGTTTTTGTTTTTTTAAGTAGAGCTCTGGATCAGCATTTGCTAATAGCCATGTTTTTCACCCATCTTAAGTGACCACTGTGATAATTGCTTTCTACAGCACAACACGGACACTGGAGGAGCTGACCACTCATGCAGCATCTGCGGAAAGTCACTGAGCTCAGCCAGCTCTCTGGATCGCCACATGCTAGTGCACTCTGGCGAGAGGCCTTACAAGTGCACTGTGTGTGGCCAGTCATTTACCACCAATGGGAACATGCACAGGTGGGTGTGGGCACCCTTTGTGTAGCTGGCTGGCATCTGGGGGTCATTAGATGGTATAGGGACCTCTAAGCCATCAGAAGACTTGCCTACATGTGCAGAGAATTCTTGTGTTCTGTTCACTTTATGGAAAAGCCAGACATGGCTTTTGTTTATCTATTTATACTATCTCCAGGATATTAGAGGTGTCTAATCATGGGAAACCAGGAGTACCTGGGCTGGGTCTGTGGCTCTTTAGGGTTTTTCAGGATAAAACACAAGAGTCATTCTCTCTCTGCCGGTTGGAGTTTCTTTGTTTGGGTGCCAGAGGTGGACAGCTTATCACATTCAGAGGAATCCTCAGGGAGCAGCATTTATGTAATCTTGCCCTTTTTTTTTTTTTTGAAGTTTTTGGCTGGGGCTGGGTTTGAACCCACCACCTCCGGCATATGGGGCCGGCTGTAATCTTGCCCTTTAAAAAATATTTGTATATGCCTACCAGGTTCCTGCAGACGTTTTTCTTGCAATTAATTTCTGGGACCTTGTAATAAACAGTTAGGTATCCTATTCTTGGAGCTATGGGATAAAAGATAGGATAAAATGAAGAAAAAGAAATTGTGATACATGTTAGGAAATTACTTGCTGAAGGAGAAGGATGCTCATTCAGAGGCGGGAAAGAGCACAGTGGTGGGAATATTAACATTTCGTGATACCCTGCCTGTCTTGTAGGAAACCAGGGTTCTATTCCCTGACAAATAAATAACAAATAAATAAATATTATGAGATGAGCCAATGGAAAATAATAATATGATTGCCTATGTTTTTTGTTTGTTTTTTTTTTTTTTTTTTTTTTTTTTTTTTTTTTGTTTTTTGGGGGGGGCGGGGTTGTAGCTACCCCCTGTGGTATTTGTGGCTGGCACCCTACTCCTTTTAGCAAGTGGCGCCATCCAGATTGCCTATTTTTTGAAAGGTTAGAACAGGAATAATTTTTGCATGCGGCGTTTTTTTTGTTTTTTTTTTTTACATAAACATAGGAACTTT
>CAUYPK010151844.1:0-27190 GCA_963574355.1 Loris lydekkerianus
GGAACACTTCTACACTGCTGGTAGGAATGCAAATTAATACATTCCTTTTGGAAAGATGTTTGGAGAACACTTAGAGATCTAAAAATAGATCTGCCATTCTATCCTATAATTCTTCTACTAGGCATATACCCAGAAGACCAAAAATCACATTATAACAAAGATATTTGCACCAGAATGTTTATTGCAGCCCAATTCATAATTGCTAAGTCATGGAAAAAGCCCAAGTGCCCATCAATCCACAAATGGATTAATAAATTGTGGTATATGTACACCATGGAATATTATACAGCCTTAAAGAAAGATGACTTTACCTCTTTCATGTTTAAATGGATGGAGCTGGAACATATTCTTCTTAGTAAAGTATCTCAAGAATGGAAGAAAAAGTATCCAATATACTCAGTCCTACTATGAAACTAATTTATGGCTTTCACATGAAAGCTATAACCCAGTTATAACCTAAGAATAGGGGGAAGGGGGAAGGGAGGCGAGGGAGGGAGGAGGGGGGCGGAGGGAGGGTGATTGGTGGAATTACACCTGCAGTGCATCTTACAAGGGTATATGTGAAACTTAGTAAATGTAGGATATAAATGTCTCAACAGAATAACTAAGAAAATGCCAGGAAGACTGTGTTAACCAGTGTGATGAAAATGTGTCAAATGGTCTATAAAACCAGTGTATGGTGCCCCATGATCGCATGGATGTACACAGCTATGATTTAATTTTTAAAAAAAAGTGACAAAAAAGTAGTTTCAAATCTGACTGTATGCCTCATAATCATAGCAGCCCGGTAAGACAATTTTACCTTTTGTCTTTATTATTTGAAACACTGTGGAGTGGAGTAGGCAGCCCTATTCTCACCTCTCTTAGCAGCTGTAGAACTTCAATGGACTGCAGGAAGTAGGGATGACACCAATCCCAGTCCTTATAAAGGAAACCATTTAGGAGAATAATAAAGTAAGAAATCCTTGGAGGGCAGAAAGCATGTCTTAGCTCCCATTCTGCAAATACTCATGTATCTGCCAACAACTATTATTAATGAAATAACTAGTATTATTATTTATGTGCCAGGCATTGTTCTAGGTTATGTATAATAACTCATTTAATCCACAACCACCTTAGAAGTACTTACACTTATTATCTTTGTTTTAGAAAGTTGGTTCACAGATTGTTAAATGGTTTTTAAAACTTCTCTCCTCTTTTTTTTACCAGAGTATCATCAGCAATCGATGCTTGTCAAGGGCTTAATAATTTCTGGCTTAGTGCAGGACCATCCCATGGTGACTCATGCAAATGATGCCCCTGGGGTAGTTTGGTGGACAGATGAGGCAGTCCGGAAAGGTTAGCTCCCCGTCCATTCTTGTTCCTCCAACCTATCCTCCCTCTCCACATATCTTCCTGAGTGATTTTTTTTTTTTTCTTTGCGATAGGTCTGTCTGTTGCTGAGGCTGGAGTATAGTGATGCAGCCATAGATTACTATAGCCTCAAACATCTGGGCTTAAGAGATCCTTCTGCCTTAGCTTTCCAAGTACCTAGGACTACAGGTGTGTGCTTCCATACTTTGCTAATATTTAACTTTTTCTAATAGAGATGCATTCTCGTATGTCCAGGCGGATCTAGAATTCCCAGCCTCAACCAATTCACTTGCCTTGGCCTCCCAAAGTGCTGGGATCATAGGCATAAGCCGTGCCACACCTAGCTCACCATGATCTTAAAATAAAGATCTGACTATAGCTTTATCTTATTTAATCCTTTTCTACAGCTTCCTTTGCTACCTTTGGCAAATTTCAATCTTTTATTTGTCTGAAAGCTCCACATGAGCCTGCTCCTTTGTCACAGAATGCCACCCCACCCTTCTCTCACTGCTGGCCTACAGCTCCTAAACATGCCATGCTTCTCCCATGCTGGGATTTTCACGCTGCTGTGCCACAGATCAGACCAGCTGACTGCTAACCTGTACCCATCACTGTGAACATGAGCAGGTTGGAACAAGATGGCCAAAACCAGAAGGCCCTAGCTACCATCCAGTTCTAAGGATGAAAGCAGGCACCACACGATAACCTGCATCATGGTCTACTTTGAGCTTAGGAAATTTAAAGTTTTTCTTTTGTGCCCTGCTCTCTTCTCCTTTTAAATGTTCATCCTAAACATTTAGCACACTTGGGCCTGTCTTGTATTACCTCCGGAACAACCTCCATTCCTTCTTTTTTTTTTTTTTTTTTTTTGCAGTTTTTGGGCAGGACTGGATCCAAACCCATCTCCAGCATATGGGGCCGGTGCCCTACTCCGTTGAGCCACAGGCGTCACCCTCCCAAAGGTCCTTTTTGATCCCATTCTTCAGAGCCGTGCCATCCATTTTCCAGAGTACATTAATGAAGTAGAAAGAACGCCCACTAATGGTAAGAGCAGGGTTATGAAGCCCGGAATACGGAGCTCACCTGCCAGCTTTCCTACATACTGGTCCTGGGCTGCTAAATATAGCCGTTCCTTTAAATCAGGCATCCTCAAACTTTTTAAACAGGGGGCCAATTCACTGTCCCTCAGACCACTGGAGGGCCAGACTATAGTTTAAAAAAAAAAAAACAACTATGAACAAATTCCTATGCACACTGTATGTATCTTATTTGAAGTAAAAAAACAAAATGGGAACAAATACAATCACACAGCCTCATGTGGCCCGTGGGCTGTAGTTTGAGGACCCCTGCTTTAAATCCTATGTTTTATTCTAGAGAATGGTTTTCAGTTGCACTATAGTTTTCCTATGTCCCCAGGGCTTTCCCCAGGTTATTATTTCTGCTGGGACCACTCTTCCCATTGTCCCCTTTGCCTGCCTTAAAGCTCATATTTTATTGTCTTACTTTGATGTTCATTCCCCAAACAGTTTTTCCCTTGCCCCTTAAATGTGGATTAGCCGCCCTGCTATGCCCTCAGCATTCTCCACATCTCTGATCAGGGCTCTTATTACACACAATAATTATCTCCTTTAAAATTCACTTTCCCTCCCTAGCTGTCAATTCTAAAGGGGTGGGAGAGATGAATGAACATCTTATTCACAGCTGTAGTCCCCAGGGTTTGGCACCAAGCCATAATAAGCAGTCAATACATACTGAGTGAATAAAAATGCCAAAGGGAAACTATTCATTCACCTATAAACTCTACATAGTTGTTGTAGAGTTTAATTCATTATATATTTAAACATTCTTAGCACAGGGCCTAGTAGGAAACAGCTATTTAGTTTTGTCTAGCAAATCGCAGTGGCTCAATAAATATCACTAATTAATTCACCCACATGTATTTTTGGCTACCACTGGTCAAATTTATTACTCCCTTTACAAATATGTGTTTTAAGCTGACATGTCTTTTTAGAAACACAAAGTCTTAATCTATTGAACAGAGTTGAGATACGATGGCAGGAAATCCATCTAACCCCTTGACAGGTAGGTAGCCCCTTCATTCACCCTTGGATCACAGCACATGGACGCACTCCTCTGTCTGTCGACATGGGGCACAAAACTTTTTCAGAAGTATCCCCTGAAATTACTCAAGTCCGGGTGGATCTGGCTGGTGTGAATGCCTGAGCTCCGGTGCCTGTCAGAGCTCTGGGCACACCTGCAGCACCCACGGGAATGAGGGGCCAGGGAAGCAATGAACAGTTGGTGGCAGCCCACACATGGCTCCTTGAACAGTGGAAATACTGCAGGTGAGATGGATGCTGATTCTGCCATCCCTGAGTCCTCTTCACCTGCATGTTTTCATTTGCCACATCACTTTTCAATCCACCCTGGCACGACCAGGCTCCCTCCTCTGCCAGAGCCTGGTCCTCCCTGCTGACTAGATCTGCCCATCAGCCAACCATGATCTTGAACAGCAGTGGCAGTGAAGGAGAGAAGCCGACTAAGCAGCAAGCTGCAGCTCTCATAAAGGAGCTGACTGCCTTGTTCCTGTCTCATTGCCTCTCTGCCTTCTCCCCGCACTGCTGCTCCTACTAGCTGGCCTCTTCTCCCCTTCTGTGCCCTCACATCTCCTCTCAGCTGCCTTTCACACTCCCTCTTCTGCTAATCCTCCATCTCCTCCTGCCTGCCATGCTTCCTTCAATCCTTTCCTCTGACACCCACTCGCACTTTAAACACTATGTGGTGGACACGTTGGGCAGAAAAAAGTGGAGAAACAGACAAATCTAGCAACAGCAAAAAGGATAACTCTATACCTTTTTGTCCCTAAGTATCTCTTCCTTTCTAGAGATCTGAAAATAAATCACCTGAGTTTTTCCACCTAAAAAATTAGCATAGTAACTACATTATTGCTTAAACGCCAAGATACATTCTAAAGCAGTTGTTCTCAACCGTCCTAATGCCGCGAACCTTTTATACTGTCCAAAGGGGTTGTGACCCACAGGTTGAGAACCGCTATTCTAAAGATTATATCTTAGCCAATTTCAGAACTGGGATCGTATATCTTCTTAAAGCAAGGCTGAGTATCAGACAAGCAGCTAGTTGAAGTAATTTCTCACCCTTTTAGAAATTAAAAGAAAAGAAACTTTGATCTGCCTTAACTGTATGTGGCTCAGGAACCAGAAAATTATAGCCAGGAGTACAGAACATGTCCCTGCTGATTCCTGTCTCTCACACCTACTGACACAAGTTTCAGGAAAACAAGGTAGACCACCAGCCCAGAGGCCGTGTGTGAAGCAGGGCTCCGATGCCAGGGTTTGAAGATTGGAGACCAAGCCTGGGTAAAAGAAATACATATGAAGTAGCAAGGAATAAAGCAGACAGGGAAAAAAGCTAATCTAGTGATTCTCAAAAAGTGTAGTCCCTGGACCAGGAGTCTCAGCATTTATCACCTGGCAATGTATTAGAAATGCGAATTCCCACCTCCCCTTGCAGACCCACAGAGTCAGAAACTGATTCCGCAACCAAATGAGAACTTATAGTCTGAAGGAACCAGATAACATTTCAGGTGCTGATGTGATTTAAAAATGAAGCTAACAAAATAACAAAGAAAGGGAGGATTTGTGCGAGCAAAGGCCTTTTTCCCTCGTGTTTGTGTCCTGGGCTTCTATATCTCTACTTTGATCCTTCATTTTATAAACGTGATTGCATTCATATCATTTTTTATTTTCTGATGATATGTTTAGTTGTGACCTACTCTAGGGCAACAATTTTCTGGCAAGGGTTCTTATTCACTCAGTTTTCCTTCTTTGTTCTTGTGGCATTACTGCATACATTCTGCACTCATCTTTTTTGTTATTATTCATTTTTGATTAGATGAATTCTGCCGGGACCAGTGGAGAAAGGTTCTTGTCAATATTCCTTCTTAGCAATAATTTTCTTATGTCAAAGGTGTGTGAGTGCTTATAATATTTCTCACAGCCAATGAGATGAACACTGCAGACCTGGTCACAGGGAAACTGTCCCTTCCCCTCAGTCTCACTAATAGTTTGCTGCAAATACAACTTGGGTTCACTCCTCTCTTACCCCTCTCCTTTCCCTGCCTCTTGAGACTTCAAATGAAAATCCAAGGAAGGTCTTGCATTATCCCCCATCTATTTCTCATTTAATATATAAGAGATTGGTTTTAAACCTCAGATTATGCCACTACTTAAGAGAAAAAATATTTTCCAATATTGTTCGAGGTCTATAGCAACAGACATCATCCTGCCTAGCACATTCTGACTTACTTTGTCTCCTTTAGTTTTGTACCATTTGGCAACCTTCGTGCATGTATTATGGTTTGGAGTTACCAAGACTTTTAGACAATAGATCAGCAAACAACAGGAAACTATGTCCTATAAATTCCATCTCCTCTCCCATATCCTTAATCCAAACTCTTAGCTATCCTCACAGTAGCCTTCTAACTGGTCTCCTGCCTACAGTTATGGCTTTTACTAACCATTCCCAACCATTCTTTCAATAATGCCAGAGAAGTCTTTTTAAAGTTGAATTATCAAGTTAGGCTCTTGTTTAAATCCTCCAAAGGCTCCCCTTAGCTTCTAGGACAAAGCTCAAATTTCTTAGCACTAAAGGCCACTGATGATTAGTGAACTGCTTACCTCTTTACTTGCATTCTTTGATTTATTATTAAATATCTACATGTCAAAACAAACACTGAAAATACAATTATAAACAAAGAATATGTGCCTTGATGGAGCTTCTGATCCAGGGGGGAAATTAGATATTAAATAAGCATATGCCTATGTTTACATAATTAAAAATTATGATAAAAGCATTAAATGGTAAGAACAAGGAGTCATGAGCTAAAATAACCTGGTTTGGGGAAATATATGCAAATCACAGAGCGATCAGAGAGTGCTTGTCTTAGTGACATAACTAAGACCTAAAGAATAACCAGACGTTAGTAAGGCAAAGAAACTAGTAAAGTACCCTATGCAGAGTCCTACAAAGAAGTAACACAAGAGAAGGCTTTGAGTGGGGAAAGAACTTGGCACTTCCAAAGTACCATTCCCCACAGGCATTTCCTACAATCATATCCCCTTCATTGGTTTTTTCCTAAGCTAGAAATCTTTTAAGATTCAATGTCATCACATGCACTAATCTCTCTCCTTGGAATGTCCATGGGATTCCTGTTTACCTTTCAGATCTCAGCTCAGTTGTTACCTGCTGTAGTAAACCATATTAACAATGGTCTCATCCCTTCACTTTTCTCATTGTGAACAGTGTGTTCAAGACACATGCAGATGATTTTATTTGGTGAATGGAAGGTGAGAAAATATGACAAAATTAAATGTCTAAAAGTACACTGGGTTTTGTTCTGCTTTTCTGCACGTCTTCCTCTACTATGAGATAATATCTAAGCAACCTAATGGAGGGCTGAGACAGAAACAGCAAAGAGTCAAGGTCATTCTAAAGCAACCAACACTCAAGCTGATCCCCAAACATGTAAGAGTCCATGCCAAGATCACCAGAAACCTCCTTGGCCCTCATCTATGCCAACACATCAGTAAGTTGAACCAGTGCCAGCTGAACAAACCAGCCAACTCTTATGTTCATAAGCAATTTTACGGTAGTTTCTTATGAAGCATCAATGGTAATGACAGTGAACTGATACCCCTACTCTAAAAACTTTCATCTCCTCAAGCAGAATTAATTCTCCTAGTCTTTATCCCTGTAGAATTTTGAATTTCTCTGTCACCATTCTTTGAATTTCTCATTTAGCCAAAAATAATTGGTTTCAGCTTTTCCATGATGATAGAATCAGTACCTAATTTGCCTTTGTCCAATCAAGAATTAGCAATTTCTCCACTTTAGCATTTAGTAAGCACCTATTAAGCGTTTTTAATTTAAAATGAATAAAATCATTAAGAAGGAAATGAATAAAAACCAAAGTAATCAAGATAACTTCCTATTAGAATCTAGTAGAGTGTAAGCTCTTTTATGACAGAGATGGTGCCTCTGTCTCCATTACTACCATACACACAGCACCTAACACACAGCCAGGTACATAGTAGGTCCCCAAACATTTGTTGAAGTGTATAAATAAATGAAAGAAGGAATCAAAGAGATGAATCTTGAGATAAGCTTTCCCCACTCCATTACCATTCTTCTATCAGACTCCCCTGGAATTGGCAAAAGAACTGAAGGGTGTGCTCAGTGGTTCCATTTTTACTTTCCTACATCCAATCCCCTTTTCTATATGGAAGTCACAAAGTCATCACCATTAGTCATAGAAATAGGAGCCATGTTCTAGACCCTTTTAAAAAATAAAGGCCAGTTATTGTGTTCAAACATAAGTCCCTCTAAAGAACCTTAGAAGAGAACAAATTGATATGCAAGGATGAGTTTGGCTTATTGATTGCTTGTTTATGACAATAAAAGTGGTATTGCCAAGTGAGGAATCCAAGTGAGCCTTTTTTAAAAAACCTAATTCCTCTAGATTCCTGACCTATATTCAAGTGAGGAATCCAAGTGAGCCTTTTTAAAAAAAACCTAATTCCTCTAGATTCCTAACCTATATTCAAGTATGTGTGTATATGTATTCACACATATATGTTCATTTTTATTTACAATTATATAAAAAATCTAGCTACTTATGAATATACAAATCCCTTATTATCGTCGTTCATGACAAAACCCTAGGATTCCTTCTAACCTCCTGAGTTCCAAATTTACCAATGTCCCTCTATTTCTGAAGTGGAAGAAAACATTAATTGCCTATTTTACACACTGTATTTACTCTCTTCATTCAGAAGTAAGTTTGCTAACATCACTCACTGTTTAAAAAGAAAGGTAAATTTAAAGGGGGGGAAACATTCTTTGATAAGAAATATCCAATTAGTTCTTTTTACCTCCAAAGAAAACACTGAGATTAAATAGTGCAAACAGCAGAAAAGTAATGGCTCTAGCCATTTCCTCTTTCTCATTATAAAAACTACCATAAATAAAGAAGTTCAGTACAATAAAACATTTAGATGTACTACCACCTTTAAAAGTCCCATCAACAAACAGAAGGTACTTTAAGAGTCTCCAAAGAAGGTCACAAAAGTCAGAGTCTCTTTTACACTTGATTTTTCTCCAAGCCTAGTCTGACTAGACAAAGCAATTCACATTTATTAAGTACATATTTTCCCTCATTCTCCAAAACTTCCCATTTGGAAGAAAATTGATATGCTATGTTTCATTTTGTTTATCAAGAAACATTCACAGTACTGCATTTTGAGGTGCTAGGGCTCCCAACCATAGTTTAATAGTTATATTCATAGAGACTTATTAACACAGGAATAACTGCCATCATTATCATAGATTGACCTCTTACCTAGTACCAAGCACTTGCTAAGTACTTCACATGCATGAATTTATTATAATAATCTAATGAGTTTAGTTTTACTGATCATAATTTATGCAGGCAGACTTGCTAGAAGTGAATTTAAGAAATCTAGCCAGGTACCTGAAACATAGTAAGACCTTTATAAATGCTACTATTTTTGTAATTGCATGACTATTTCTCAATAACCTTAAAGGCATAGTAATGAAAAACAATTGACTAAAGGTAGTCCCAAGACAGGATGAGATAATGCATTCCAAATAAGAAGGTTTCTGCTGTTCTAACTGGTTTAGGAATAGAGCTTAGTGGCAGAGGTCCTCAAACTTTTTAAACAGGGGGCCTGTTCACTATCCCTCAGACTGTTGGAGGGCCGGACTACAGTTAAAAAAAAACAAACAAACAAAAAAAAACTATGAACAAATTCTTATGCACAGTGCACATATCTTATTTTGAAGTAAAAAAACAAAATGAGAACAAATACAATCACACCGCCTCACGTGGCCCGTGGGCCATAATTTAAGGACCCCTGGTAGAATATCTAGAATAGTTCTTGCCTGCCTCTTGAACCTAAATCAAGTATCATTGTCATTCCCACATCTTCTACCTATGCCTTAACATAAAAAAATTAAACATAAAAAATGTTACTTGCATTATATCATGCTATATTATTCAAACAAAAAAGAAAAGCTCATATTAGGTGTGGAAATAATTTAGTTCCAAATAGCAGCAGTCAGGTAGGCTCATTCACTGGCTATTTGACAGGCTTGCACCCAACATAATAGCGACCCATAATGGTAACTTACTGAATCACACACTCTCACATGGTTTCCTACCCTTCCCTGTCTTACTACCTGCCCCACTGTTGTTTCCTAGAATCACCTCCTAATTTAATAATTTGTTCAAAACAAAATAAAACAAAATATGTAATTGCTTTATATCCTATATTCTAATCATCTCACATCTTTAACTTGCTGGATAATTAGTAGAAGGAGAATCCAGAAACCTTAAAAAAAAAAAAAAAAAGAAAAGAAAAGAAAAGAAAAGCCCAATTAACCATCCATTTTTATTGGTTGATGCAAGAAAAAGACTCCTACCAATTCATTTTCCAATTCTTAATCTTGTTTTGGTTTACCAACCTGGCATCAGTGTATACTAGGTAGAATGTGCTTACCATGTCTCTGTAGCAGAGGTAGGGATGGGAGCCTCTAAAACTTCAGTCATTCTTTTCATAAAGTGGTTGAATGTATCTGCTTCCTGAATTAAAGACAGCTTGGTGCATTGGCCTCATTTGAGCCTTTGGGATGCTATGATATCAGGTTCTGATGAAATCCTTATTCCAGCCATTTCTCCTGCTCATAAGATCGATATTTACAGCAGCCTCTCCATACCCAGCTCCTTCCCTGCAATGGGTTAAACTTGTGAAACCTCTGCATACCCTCCACAGGTCACGGGATGTACGAAGGGCTTTCCTTGTCAGTGCCATTTTATCTAGTCTATGCCCATGCTTGACAATTGAGTGTAGAGATTCTCTTAGAAGTTTAATGAGGAAACCTATTATTAGACTTCCCCAAATGTTTTCATTTTCTTCCAGTTATCTGGATATTTCTACCATTTAACACCCATCTGGGTTCTACTATGAAAGGGTGAAAAACAGACTTCTATCTCTTCCTCCTGCTCTATGTCTCTCCTTCCACCTTTATCTCTATACCCCCAGTCAGATAGGATCGGCTTTTCTCTCCCCCTCAACATCAAGTGTTCTCTTAGCCCTAGCATATAGAATACTCTATGATTTTGACACTTAGACATGGCTCTTGACTAGGAAAATGAGGACATTTGGAATGGAGAAATCTCCACAACACAAAATTGGATTTAAAGACCATTGTACACAGGTCAAGACACTACCTTTGAGGCTCAAAGCTGACTCATACCTCTCTTCCTCACTTCCAGGACCATGTACCCAATACCTCAGCTGTAAAATAGAACTCTATAAGCCACCATGATTGAAAAGGAAGATAAAAATCCAGTCTAATAATTTACAATACTATCTGCATCACATATGTGAAAGGACCAGAACATGATCTACTCTATAAAAATTAGACTCTTGAGGTTGAAAGAAACTATAATGGAAGGCCTTACTTTTTAGTTGAGTCTTGAAGGGACAGACAAAAACTGAATATACACAGATGGGCAAAGTACTCTAAGCAAAGGGACTAGCCTGAGTAAAAAACAGGGCATGAATTAGGAATCAAATCATTAAAGGATTCTGAATGTCAAAACAAGGGTTCTTAACTTTATTCTATAGTCAATGAGAGACAAAGTAAGTTTCTGAGCAAGGAAGGGAAAACCTCAGAACTTTAAAAGAAAGATCAAGATGGCAGCAATTGTGAAATAAAATTGCAGCATTATTATACAGTAAATAAAAATGGAAACATTAGAATTTCAAAAGGGAAGATCTCAGATAGAATGAAGCTTAAATAAGATATCCTTCCTCCTAATTACTGCTTTGAGCTAAAATGTAAACTGGTTGAAATGCCAGACCCAACAAAGATATTCATTACAGAAACAGTCATGTATTGTGTATAGATGATGATCTATTAACGAAGAATATATTTTCCATCAACTTCCCAAATGAACTCCACTTTTACTATTTTATAACATTTTGCAATTATTTTCAATTCCAATATTTTTATTAAGAAAACATTTTGGAAATAATCTAACAACTCCTGAATCACGTAAAGCATGTGCTGTATCACTTGTCTAAACCTCTTCTGATGAGTTATCTAAAGCCTAAGAACTACAATAAAAGCAGAGAGTCAGACACCAGTTGTCAGCAGACTTAAATATGAACAATGAAAAGGAGATTTCACAGTATAGGATGACCTAAAAAATAGACATAGGACACCCACTAGTGTAGTGTGAAATATTATAATAAATATTCAACACATGAGTGCCATTTTGTTAAAAATAAAGTAAATTGTTGTCCTGGATTATCTGAGAGAAATTCTTGTAATTTTTAATGCCCAACTTTGATAATTGCCAGAGTAGTTCCCCATCAATAGTTCAGAGTAGCCAAGAACTCATAAAAGCATATTCCATGGAGGCTTTGAAATGCAGTAGCCACAAGATCAAGCTTCTTTCTTTTCAGTATCATGGTCAGCCCATTCAAAGATGAAGAAAAATATTCTAATTGTTTCATTTGGGATCTATGAAAAAGAAATACTAATGACAAAAGGAAATTCCTCAGGGTATTAAATACCTCCATCATCCATGGTAGAACAAACTTAGCTTTTAAATTAAAGTGAGGCTCAGCACATGTAGCTCAGTAGTTAGGGCACCAGCCACATGTGGGGGCTGGTGGGTTTGAACCCATCTGAAGCTGGCTGGTACCTGCTAAACAACAATGACAACAACAAAAAAATAGCTAGGCACTGTGGTGGGCACCTGTAGTCCCAGCTACTTGGGAGACTGAGGCCAGAGAATCACTTAAGCCCAAGAGTTTGAAGTTGCTGTGAGCTGTGATGCCAGTACACTCTACTGAGGGTGATATAGTAAGACTCTCTCTCAACAATAAATAAAATAAAAATAAAAGTTAAAGTGAATCTTGAAACAGAAAAATGAAGTCAAGTTGATGCCAAAATTTCTTCAGTAGGTCCTTGGTCTCAGTAATTCAAAGAATGAATCCACGGACCACAGATCAGTGGTAAGACAGGTTTCACAGAAAAGAATACAGAAGTTCCTGGAAGAGAGGAAAACCCAAGTGGGAGAAAAGCTCCCACTCTCCTTGGCTCTTTGTCTAGGGTCCTTTGTAGTTACATTGGGCCAGATTTGGTAAAAAAAATAAATAAATAAATAAATAATAAATAAATAAAAATAAATAAAAAGAATGGATACAGTCCCTTCTGCGGGGGTAAGATGAATGAGTGCATTAAGGAATGGATATAGTCCATTCCTGAAATTGGCCAGGCCTAGGAAGCTTACATGAAATTAACCTCTGTGTAGGAAACGGGGGGGATTCATTGTTTAGTCAAAGTGCAAGGGGAAGACCTCCATAAGGCCCTGGTGTCTCCCCAGCAGTTGTCTGGCCCCTCCAGCTACTGGAGCCTCCTGCTGGGCCCCCACCATTCCCCCTAACACATTGGTTCCTCTGCCTGCTGCAGCCCCCACCGACACTGCCAGGGCTCTCCTCAGCTCAGCTCAGCTGACTAGGGCGCCACTTTCCCTGAATCAAAATATATTATGAGAAGGTAGCAATTTTAAAACAGAAGCAAAGTCATGCTTTATTGGTAATATATAGGACTGCACTATACCATAGAGAATTTGGTATTTGGGCTCATCTAATTCAGACAAAATCTGAGCTATATAACTCATCTACAAAAAAGTGACAACTTCAGTTGGCTTACGACAAGAGATTTACCCAAACTACATAGGATTAGTTTCAAAAATATCTGCTATCTAAATTCCAAATCATAATTATATATTTATGTGAAATATTTCTATACATTGAAAGCAACAATCACTATGAAAGATATTCCATATTAAAATAGATTTTCACCATCTCACCCCTTTGGCATTAGAATAATATGACAGTAACTATCTTTGCAGGATTAATATAACATCATATTATAATATTGTATCAGAGAGACTAACAACATATAATACAGAAAATATTAATATTATTTTATTTTTCCCTTTATAAATCATCTCAAAACATTTTTAGTATTACATATAAAGCTAAAATTGTATATGTAATGATGAGATGTAGTAGTACTTTCAAAACTGACATATACTACAGACATATTGCCATTATTTTCCCTAGAGAAAGACTTTTGAGTATCCCACAAATACATAAATGTATTCATGATCTATTTGTATATGACTTAATAAAAGTAAAAAAAAGAGGGGGGGGGAGATGAAAATGCCTATCAAAGAAATATCTTAGGAGCTCCAAATAGTATTTTTAAAGAGATATAAGCATACTGGACTCTTCTAGAAAGGAAATAAAGTAGAAGGTTTGAAGGGATATTAATCCAGCACTGTAGGGACAATGCTGAGAAAAGAGAACCATTTGTTTTCAAAGGAAATTGGCTTTTGTAACAAAGGAGATACAACTCTGGAAGTGAATACAGATCTCCGGAGTGATACAGATCACACAATGCAAACACTAAGGTAAACCATCACCATTTGAAATTAAACATGATTCAAGTTCCTTAGGGTAAAATAGCAGAGGCCTCCATGAGTGGCATTCTTTTTTTTTTAAACCAAGCAGCCTAAAGAGTATCCTTCTTCCTAATATAAGAAAACTACTAATCGATACACACACTGCCCAATTATTGAAGAAGAGAACGGCATGATGCAAAGGAAATCTGAATGAAGATGTTCTTTTTAATCTATAAAAAATTACATCCTGTGGCTCAAAGGAATAGGGCACTGGCCCCATATGCCAGAGGTGGGAGGTTCAAACACAGCCCCGGCCAAAAAAAATGCAAAAAAAATTACATCCAAGTTCAGAGTCATTGGTCTTTAGGTATTTGAGAAAGTATACTTAAATTACACAGGATTGATCCATTATCTCATTGACACAATTTGAAACAACAAAACCCAGCAAGCCAGCATGTTCTCTCATCTGCTGTCTATGTTCATAGGTAGGAACCTCCCAGAACCATCTTTAAGGTTAAAGGATTATTTTCAAAGCTCCTGAAAGGCTAGAAGCCACTTACAACTTGCAGCCCTATCCAGGAACTGCCCTTGGCAGAAGAGGTGCACCTTGTCCAAGATCATGCCCCCTTCCTGCTACCCTCGCTTGAACTCAGGGCCGATCCAGCTTTAGAGCCTCCCTGTGGAAATGCATAGGCTTTTGTTGTAACTGCATTGTCACATTCTGATGTCTCCCTCTGCCCAGTCTTGTTTTCTTTCCTTCCCTTCAGGGGACCCCACCTAAAACAAGCCTTAATAGCTCTTCATTGTAATTTTTCATATTAGTAACCTGCCTTTCATCCTCATGTTCATCCACTTAATGACTATTATCTGAGTACCTACTCAGTTCCGGTTACTTGGCAATGAGCATGACTGGAAAGACTGCTACAATGGAGGGCCATTTCAGTGTGGGAAGAGGATGATAAACAAATACTAGTGTCATGCTAGAAAAAAAAATAATTAAATTGGAGGAACAGAGTTACTTGGAGGAGTTCCATTATTTAAACAGAAAAGATCTCCTCTGGGGGAGTAAGATGGAACTGACACCCAAATGAAGGGGTACAATGAACCACACAAAGATATAGGCAAATAGTATTCAAAGGAGAAGAGTGACTACATAGTTCCCAGGGTAAAAATAGCCTTCAATTTTGAAGGCTGGCAAGAAGTTTAGCTAGAATAGAATGAAAGAGCGGAGATAGGAGATAAACTCAAAGGCAGATGCTCCTGCAGGGCTTTATAGACTGTGGTAGGAGGTCAGATTCTATTCTGAATGTGGTAAGAATCTGTTACAGGATCTTGAACAGGGGAAGACATAGTCCAATTGATGTTTGGAAAGATTACACTGGCTGCTGTGTGAAAAAGACTGAGGGAGCAAGAGTAGGAGCAGAGTGAAACCCCTAGGAGGATAATGCATGTTACCACGGAAACAGCTGCATTTGGGTTTCAGATAAAATCAAAAATGAAACCAAAATATTCACAGAAAACATGTAATAAGTTGGGTGTGTGAACTACTTTTATATTGCCTAATGCCCTGTTTTTTTCTCCTTCTCTTCCTTCTCTTTGTCTCTTTCTTCTCATTGGATACAAAACACAGAGTTGACCTCACTGTGTGAAGGGCTCAGTGATCACTACCACTCGGGCAGGGAAAGAATACTAACAGCCACCCCAAAGATCCCAATAGGAAACAAAACTATCTGAAGCTGTGGTTTTCATCACACATCCTCAAATTAATGCATAAAAAATAAAAAGTTAGTTATGAATAAAGAGAAAAAATTATCTTAATAGCCCTATATATATATTAAAGAAATTGAATTAGTAGTTAAAAACCTTTTAAAAAAAAAAAAAAAACAGGCACAGAAGATCAGCGGATATCACTGGCAAAAATCTACCAAATATTTAAGGAAAAAAAATTCTGCATAGCCTTGTCTAGAAAACTGAAGAAGAGAGAACATTTCCTAACCAGTTTTATGAAGCAAACATTAACTCTAATACCAAAACCAGACAAAGATGTTATAAGAAAAGTAAAAAAACTAAAGACCATTGTCTCTCAAAAATATGGATGCAAAGTCCTTAACAAAATAGTGGCAAATGCAATCCAGCCACACATAAAGAGGACTGTATAATCCAATTAAATGGGGTTCAACCCCAGGATTCAAGAGTGGCTTAGCATTTATAAATCAACCAATGTAATTTATCATATTAATAGACAAAATAGGAAAGATTACGTTATCACATTAACAGATACAGAAAATGTATTTGATAGTATTTGATATCCACTCATGATAAAGACATGAAAAAAAACCTACTAAACTTTATACATGAAAAACTATAGTAACATCATACTAGTGAGAGGCTGGATGCTTTCCGCCAAGAACAAGAACAAAGTAAAAGTGCCCTTTCTCACCCGTATGAGGATGGAAAACAGATCAATAATTACCAGAAGTTTAGGAAGGGAAGAAGGTTTGACCAAAGGAAGTACAGGGAATTTTTAGGGTTGTGCAATTTATCTGCATTAGAGGTATGACATTATGCATTTGTGAAAATCCATAGAACTGTACAATACAAAGGGTCAAACCCAGGACATGCAGATTTTTTTTTTAGATAAACAGAAAATTAGAGGATCCAAGAATGGAATGCATACCATGACAAAAGAATCTAACTGTACGATAAATATCTCACATAACTTCACTGAAGTGGATAGAAAATATGATCTAATTTTGGAAAATGATATTTTAACTAAACACTAAGATTAAAGACAGAAGAAATTGCATGTGAATATTGTGCTCTAGTTAATAATGTTGTTTCTCAAAAGGTATGGGCAAATCATTGATTGTACAAGTGTACTAAGATTGAAAAAGATGGCAAATACTGGGAGATGTTACATATACAAAAAAGGAGAACCTGTTACATATAAAAAAATGAACCATGTGAGACTATAGTTGGAGAAATCAATATGAATGCACATTTAGCTTTATATAGATACAAATGATACACAAATATATTATGGCATATAGATTATATATATACACATGGATGCAGAAACAATTATATATGTGTGTATATGTGTATTATTATCTATACATATTATTTTCTAGCTCTAGATGCTCAGAGAACCTATAAGCAATGATGTTACAGTAACAGTAAAACCAGAGTTCAGATCTTATTTTTTTAATGCTCTAATAAATACTAATACAAGGAATCAGTGTTCCTTGGAAAAATGACACTGTAGAGCTAGAGTATGGAATATAGCTGGAGTCTGAAGTATCTTGTAGTGTTAGAAAAATAAAGTGCTCAGAAAACAAAAAATCAGATCATATCAAAAGAACACAAGAGCCAGCTGAAAAACTTCCCAAGGGCCAAAGCTAGAAAATTTGAGAAACAAAATAAACACAGTATTGGATTATAACACAAAGTACAAAATGTCCCTAAGTCTATATTAATTTAAATAAATGATTGAATAAATAGGGAGAAGAGACTCTCTTGTAACAAAGAATTCTCAATAATTTACATAGATATCATACTCTTAAAGAGGAGACTTGACTGAGGACTGAATTTGGTGGCTTACTTACAGAAAGAATATGGAAAGGGTAAAGAAAATTGTACAATGGAGAAACCTAACACTACCTTCAATGAGGTAAGCAAGGTCAACATCATCAGTGATGAGTCATGTTGATAGCACATACCTTTGATATGAGGTGGTAAGAATGACATTTCAAGGCTGAGCGCAGTGGCTCATGCCTGTAATCCTAGCAGTCTGGGAGGCCGAGGTCAGTTGATTTCTTGACTTCAGGAGTTCAAGACCAGCCTGAGCAAGAATGTGACCCTGTCTCTACTAAAAGACAGGTGACAAGACAAGTGACATGACAGGAGCTTGTAGTCCTAGCAACTCGGGAGGCTGAGACAAAAGAATTGAGCCCAAGAGTTTGATGTTGTTGTGAGCTGTGACAACATAGCACTCTACTGAGAGCAACAAAATGAAACTCTGCCTCAAAAAAGAAAAAAAGGCTCAGCAACCATAGCATAGTGGCTATGGCACCAGCCACATGCACCAAAGCTGGTAGGCTCCAGCCCAGCCTGGGCCAGCTAAACAACAATGACAACTGCAACCAAAAAATAGGTATTGTGGTGGATTCCTGTAGTCCCATCTACTTGGGAGGCTGAGGCAAGAGAATCACTTGAACCCAAGAGTTTGAGGTTGCTGTGAACTGTGACACCACGGCACTCTACCAAGGGTGACATAGTGATACTCTGTCTCAAAACAAACATACACATTTTACTTTGTGGTCTTCCTCTCCAAAACATTACCCCATCTCAAGCATGAAAAAAACATCACACGAATACAACTGAGGGACATTCTACAAAATATGTGAGCCGTCCTCCTCAAAACTCTAAAAATTATAAAAAATAAGAATCTGAGACATTGTCACAGACAAGAAGACCCTGGAGTCACAGACATGACTACTAAATGTCATATTGTTATGACCAAATTCCACCAATGAGAGACCACCAGACACACATGTAAAAACAAAGGAGTGACTTTATTCAAGCATATGCTTGGCTGTACCTCTAGCAGTACTCGGTGCAGAGAACAACCACGAGGTGGAAAGAAAATTGGGTTTTATACTCTTTGGCATGATGCATTTTGGGTTGAAATAAAATGCGGAGGTAACTTTCTCAAGGTAAACTGAGCCTAGTTGGGGGGTTGGTGGATGCAGGGACTGAGGTAACTTAGGAGGTTTCTGATTGGCTGGCTCTAACAGGATCTGACCGGCCTGGGGCTGTGAGAACAAAGGAGTGTATGTTGGATTGGCTGGCTCTACCTGGAACTGACCCCGCCTGGGCTGTAACACTCAGGAGGCCCCCCTCCCACAACACCCCCATGAGCTGTACCAGGGGGTGGGTCTTCCGACTCCACACTTCTCCTGCCCCATCGCCAGGCGGGGATTCAGTGCTGGGCTCTTCATTATGAGATCTTGTATAGGGACCAGAATAAAAAAGAGACATCAGGAAAGAATTAGTGATGTATGAAAGCATATATGGAAATTAACAATGATGTTCTGATATTGGTTTCTTAATTGTGAAAAATGTTCCAGAGTAATGTAAAAAGGTTAACAGTAGGGGAAATAGGAATGGGGAACTCTGTTTTATCTTTGTAATTTTTCTGTAAATCTGAAACTATTGTGAAATAAAAACCTTATTTAAATTTTTTTTTAAAGGACTGGCCTTGAGACACTTTAAAGAAAAATCTTCCTTTAGGTCAAAATACAACATACAATTGAATTCCTTTTTCTCAGTGCCAGTATTTTGTTTCCTTGTCTAGGGCTATGGCCTTTCCCCTCCTCATACAGTCCCTTTGCTGATCCATTTCCTCTTCCCCTCAGACTTATCTTACAATGTTCTTTTGGGTTTGTTTCCCTCCCCCCCCCCCGAAGATCTATATTTAAAACTGCAGCAAACAGTTCCCAAATATTCCCCTCAGTCCTCCTTGTGTCAGGATATCTACTTCTTTGGGGATCTTATTCCCCATTACAAATGAAATAGACAAAGATCTATATCCAGGTCACAGGGTCAAAGAAACAATTTATGCCTCAGGAGCTCTTTAGTGCAAAAGAACAGGCGACAGGCAGTGAAATCCATTAATAACCTAAAGCCCCACAGAACCAAAGCTCCAAGTGTTGCTTACAAAACAATTCCTATAGAACTGCAAGGAGTCAATAACAACTTTTGAAACTGAATAGTTTCAAAAATGGCTCCTATATAGAGTACTACCTCTTGTTCAATTTGACATTCTTCTTCCTTCCTTCCCCAGCCTTCCTTTATTCTCATGCCATCCCTATGTACATGATAATGAAGAATAATAACATCTTACTTTTATTTAGTGAATCGTGTGTGCTATGTACTCTGAATTATTTCATTTAATCTTTGTAAAAAAAAAAAAAAGTAGTTACTATATTTATCCACAAATTACAAATAAGAAAACCAAATTCTAGGAGGTAAGGTTCAATAAGTCTATCAAGGTCATGTTTGTAGAATGGTAGAGCCAAGATCGAACCAAGGTACACATGGCTCCTGGAACCATAATCTTAACCTCTCTATGTTCTGCCTCCTGTCATTACATCTTCTCCTCCTTCAATACCCTTTAGATACTTAACATTTGTCATTTGCTCTCTGTTACAACAGTCAATTCTTGTGAATCCATGTTTTCTCTATCATTGAAGTCCCGAAGTATCTGATTGAAAAGAGAGAAAAAGAGAAAAACTAAACAAAATCTCAAGTTGTGTTGTGCCTGAGACACAGGATCCCCCACATAAATCACCCTGAGACCAAGTCCAATGCAAAAGCAAGAGGCTGTTTATTTACAAACTCAAGCCTGGGCTTCCTGCTCCTGACACATGAGGAGAGCAGAGAAGCCCTGATCTCGAAAAGGAGGGAGATTTTAAGGGTACAGAAAGGAAAAAAGGGAGGGAGTGTGAGGTAAGCCGCTGGGGTGAGCTGATGGGGGTGGAGCTAGGGGACCGAGCAGTTGTCCTTGGCCATCTGGAGAGTGCTGTTATTGTGCTCGGAGCAGACATTGTATAAAAGCATGAATCATGGGGCAAGGACAGGGGTCAGGGGAGGGAGCAGGTTGCCTAACACCTTTGGTATGCAGCTGCAAACTGAAGAATGAGGGACAAGATGAAGTTAGTTTTAACAAAATGGAGTTAACTTGGTCCTTACATTCCCCCCTTTTCTTGTGCCTAGAAGATCCAATCATGGGTCTTCAGTGTGTTTTACGAGCCCTAGTTCTATGTAATTGCCGGTGTGTTCAGTGTTGAGGGGGGTATTCTGTGCTCATAAGACCATTAATTGAACAGTATTAATTCTAGCTTGGATGAAAGCCAGTAATTTATTAATTATGCAGGGGCCAAAAGTTAATAGCAGTAATAGGATTATAAGTGGGCCTGCTATGGTTGAAATTAAAGTTGTGAGCCAGGGTGACTTGCTGAACAAAGATGCATACCAGCTCTGAGACTGCTCCCGCTCAAGTTTTCTTTTGTGGAGACCTTCTCTCACTAACTCCATGGACTGTTTGACTACTCCTGAATGGTCACTATAAAAACAGCATTCTTCTCCTAGGGCTGCGCATAATCCACCTTGCTGAAGGAACAGTAAGTCTAGCCCTCGCCTGTTTTGGAGTACTACTTCAGAGAGGGAAGTTAGGGACTCTTGAAGGTGGGAAATAGAGTTTTCTATTCTTTCTATGTCTAAGTCTATTGTAGCGTGCAGAGGTCCAAAGTTCTTGTCTTGTAGGACTAAGGAGGAAATTCCTGTGCCTGCTCCTGTTATACCCAGTCCCATGAGCATGGCTAGAGTTATTGCTGTGACTGGTTCTCTCTTGGTTCTTGTAGGTGAACCTGTAGCTGTCGGTGTCGCTACGCCACTGGCCAGCAGGAACGAGGACACAGGGTGGAAGCTGGAAGGCACTTTATTTGTGAACAGCTCAGGGAATCAGCAAGCAATCTTTCTTCCAGTCACTGGCTTCCTCACTTCCTCTCCTATCCCCACCTTTATAGCCCAGCGGAGCCAATCGCTAAACACTTCACGTGTACAGGGCACGTACAGCGCCCTTGCAATGCAGTGGAGCATGATTTGGCCACAGGCACAGCATGCGTTTGTGGGACCAATCAGCAGTTGTTTACCACTTTAATGAGAAGGAAGCACTTCCTCTCAGTGCCATGTTGGCTGGACGGGGGTGTGCCTGGCACAGCCCCTGACAGCTCTCCCTTTTTTGTTTTATAAAAAGACATGAGACCGTGCCTGTCTTAGGTTGTTCGTGGTCAGTCATATCCTTACCCGTCATCAACCATTCAGGCAGCAGGGCCTGTGGTCTGTCTTAGGTTGGTATATGCAGCCACGAATCTTACCTGTCTCTGACTACCGGCCTAGCATGCTGAGCCATATTTTAGGGGAGCCGCCAGCCTCTATAGCCAGCATGGCTTGCACTAAGGCAAGTTTCTGCTGTTGTTGGTCTGCACGCATCTTGAGGAGGCATCTGAAAAGCCCTCCAAGGCCTAAGCACATTAATACTACTAGGCAAAACATGCCTGCCCACTGCTTTGCAAAGCTCAGGCCCCGCACCAGCCCCTGCACCCACTCTCGAAGTGGTACCACTTTTACTTGGGTGGCATTCACAGCCCAAATGTGTGTCCGCAATTGCTGCGTAAGGTTATGGAACTGAAAAGACCATGAACCAGTCAAATGTTTGCTTAGCTCTCGGGACAAATTAGCGGCAACGGAAAAATTACTGTAAGTAGTTGAAGTTACACATAACCCAGGCAAAGATTGGACACAACCCACAGTCAATAAATTTTCTAAAATGTCCAATTGTTCTTGAAGCAGATCAACGCACTGATTAACAAGGAGTATTCCAGCTTGTAAATGTGTATTGATTGTATCCTGTGTTTGGAGCGCGCTGGCTGTTGCCACTGACAAGTTGTTCAAAGCACCAGCGGTTGCAATCGAGCTGGTCATGGAAAGGGCAGCAGCGGCTGCAGCAGTTGTCGAAATAGCAATGGCAGCTACCACAGCTGCAGTGATCCCAAAATCTCTCTTCTGTCGGGACAGCATGACAGGGAGGGTTTGTTCCTGCACCTCGGCGGGCATGGGTACAACAGTTGGCACTCGGGCTACTAAGGCAGAATCACTGTAAGAAGCATTCCAACATTGTGCTAAAACACATGTGTTGTTGGTTGTACACTTTAACTTGGGGTCAGGTAAGTACAGGGCGACATTTTGGATGTCGCCTAGGCACATGGGCAGTGATATTCCATTGTGCTTTGGGCAACATGCGAGGTGCAGTTATCGAGGCCGTTATGACCCAGGACCCATTAAACTGAAATAACCCAACCGTTTGATTGCCTAAGCGAATACAAGGGTTGGAACTATTCCCAACAGTTGCATTGAGCATTGTGGTAAAACATAAAGCTCCTAAAAGGCTAAAATTAGCTGCAGTGAAAGGGGCAGTCAGCGGGTCCATAAGGACGGTAGGGAGCCCCAAAGAAGAATTGGTAGAAAACATAGGGGGAAACACGAGGGAGGTGTTAGCCAACGGCATGGGGAATGGCCATGCCTTCACTAAGGTCCACAGCACACGAGGCTGCGGATGCGCCTTCGGTATCATCATGATCACCAAGAAGAGGAAGAGGAGAGGGGGGCTCACGCTCGGTCTCCGAGGCGTCATCCTCACGGGGTAGGGTCACTGGACGGACGAGGCGCTCTGGGATCCACACTGGAGTGAGTTGGTTCTGTGGGAAAACACAAACCACGCCTTGGTTCCATATGAGAACGGGGTCAGGGCCATGCCACTGCCCAGTTAAGAGATCCTTCCAACGTACATGCACGGAAGAGCCAACTTGCCGGCCAAGGCTGTGACGGTCGGCGGCGGCCTGACCCTTAGAATCAAGAGTTAAAAAATTTAAAATGAAGAGAACGGTATTTAGTTTGTCCTTGGGGGAGCGATGCGATAAGGCAGCTCCCCCTTTTTGTTTAATTAGGTGGGTTTTAAGTGTTAAATGGGCTCGTTCTATGATGCCTTGACCCTGGGGGTTATATGGGATTCCATGAACGAGGGATATAGAAAAAATAGATGTGAATTGTTGAAAGCTGGCAGAACAATAAGCGGGACCATTGTCCATTTTAATTTGTTTGGGGGTACCCCAAGCGGCAAAGGCTTGTAGGCAATGGCTGATAACATCTTTAGCTTTCTCACCCATATGGGCGGAGGCAAAGATAACACCCGAATATGTATCAATAGATACGTGCACAAACTTTTGAGCTCCGAATTCGGGAACATGGGTTACATCCATCTGCCAAATGTGGTTTGGGAGGGGGTCTCGGGGATTAATTCCGAGACATGGGGCGGGAAGGTGAACGATGCATGTTGAACACTGTTTTACAATTTCTCGGGCCTGTTCTTTTGTAATATGGAATCGTTGACGGAGAGTGTTAGAATTAACATGAAATAAGGCATGGAAACGTTGGGCTTGTTTTAGGGGGTCCAGTACTAAGGCGACTATGTCTTGACGGGTAAGAGCATCTGCGGCGGCCTTGCCTTGAGCCAATGGCCCAGGAAGACCTAAATGGGCTCGAATGTGGCCTATTAAGAATGGATGCCGCCTTTGCCAGATAAGCTCTTGTAACTTACTCAAGATCTGTTGGACAGAGGACCGGGTGGAAATGACACCAACATTTTCAATTACTCTAACAGCCTGGACAACATAAACACTGTCCGATATCAAATTGAAGGGGATACAGGGGAACATAAGCAAAACTTGTAACACTGCTAACAATTCTGTTTCTTGGGCGGAAGTAGTTGGAAACTGGAAGACTTGTTGTTGGGTAGGTGTAATGACTGCCGCCCTGCCTGTTTTAGAGCCATCTGTGAAAATAACTGTGGCTTGGGGGATGGGTGTATGTTTTGTAATCCTAGGGAAAATAAGAGGATTTCGGAGGCAAAATTGGATTAATGGATGGCGTGGATAATGGTTATCAAAGATAGCTGTTGTAGTGGTGGTTGATATCTTTCGATTTCCACGGCCTAATTGCTTCTCTACACCACTTGTTTGCCTGCTCAAAGGCAAGGGGCTTTATGAGTGGCAAGGCTTGGTCCGCCGAGCCAAACACTCGTGCAGCTGTCTGCAAAAGACAAGCCACGAAGTCTGCATATGGCTCATTTGGTCCTTGAAGGACCTTTGTTAATTGTCCTTGCAGATCACCCGATCCCTGTAGGGTTTTCCAGGCTTTGATGGCGCTTGCTGCTATCTGCATATACACAGGGACGGGGTACCCTAGTTGATTGTTTTGTCCTTCATAATTGCCTAGTCCCATGAGCATATCTAGACCCCAGAGGTTCCTGGCAGCGTGGTTGGCACGGGCTACGTCTTGGCTGAACTCTTGCCATGCGGTCTTGAACAGTAAATACTGTCCTCCTGTGAGGCAGGCCCGGGCCACATTTTGCCAGTCAAGGGGTGTCAAATTTTGACCGAGAGACTCAACTATAGCCACAGTAAAAGCGGCTTGAACTCCATATGTGGACACAGCCTCCTTTAATTGCTTTACGAGCTTAAAATCTAGAGGCTGATGAAACCTCTGCTGTTGAACATCCTTGAACACGGGGAAAGCGAGAGGTTCAGAACACCATGGTTTACGCCTCTCTCTCCTCTCTGGCTCGCTCTCGGGAGAAGTGGACCGCGAGGACGAGTGGGGTGCACAACAGCGTTGTTCTGAATGATGTTTGTGTCGAGTTTTGTGGCGTGTCCGGCCTCGGGAACGGTCCCAGCCATTTGGGTATGGCCAAGGGGCAGGTGGCCAAGGCCCACAAGGGGCGGGGAAGGTGGAATTGTAAGGCGGGGGGGCAGTGGGCGCGCAAGTGCAGCCTTCCCCCAATACTAATCTCTGCATCTGAGTAAGCATCTCATTTTCACTTTCGTCAGAGGAGAGACTAGATAAGTCCTCTCGGTGGGCTCTCCTATGTCCTGGTTTTTTCTGTTGCTTTCTAGGTTTACTAGGGGTGTCCGTCCTTTCCTCTGGCTCACTATTAGTTTCATCCCCTGTTCTCGCCTCGGGTGAGAGGTCCGGGATGCGGGCCTGGGAGGAGCGCGATAGCTCCTCTTGCACACTGTCTAACGCCCTCTCGCCTTCTAACAGGGTTTCCTGGCAACTGCGACGGGTGGTTTTAAGACATCCATGTACAAGGGTCCAGATTGCCATGGTTCCCGTAGGGAGAGGCTCGAAGGCTTCCTGGCGCCTTAGATCCCTCCCTAGGCGCTCCCAGTGTTCTGGGGTTAGTTGTCCCTGCTCTGAAAACCAGGGGGAGGCCTCCCCCACTGCTTTTACAAATGTCCTAGCTATTTTTGATTTCAAAGGGGTTCCATTACGTTTAGCAATTCTTATAGGGGTACTTGAAGCCTTAGACTACAAGCCTCATTCCCCATCTTCAAAAAACGTTACAAGACACAAAACACACAAGTAAACAAGACAGTCCAAACAGACACCACAAAACGAACACCACAAAACAAACAAGAATAAAGAAGGAGCTCCGTTTTCCCCCGCCACGACCGTGGGCAAGTTACCTGCTCAGACCCCCGCTGTTATTGCGGGCCTTGTCCTACAATCCCCCCGCTCTGGTCGTGGGGCTTGTTACTTACTGAGCTGAAGTTTTTGAAAAGACGAGATTCCCGGGTTTCAGCACCAGTTGTCGGTGTTGCTACGCCACTGGCCAGCAGGAACGAGGACACCGGGTGGAAGCTGGAAGGTACTTTATTTGTGAACAGCTCAGGGAATCAGCAAGCAGTCTTTCTTCCAGTCGCTGGCTTCCTCACTTCCTCTCCTATCCCCACCTTTATAGCCCAGTGGAGCCAATCGCTAAACACTTCACATGTACAGGGTACTGTACAGCGCCCTTGCAATGCAGTGGAGCATGATTTGACCACGGGCACAGCATGCGTTTGTGGGACCAATCAGCAATTGTTTACCACTTTAATGAGAAGGAAGCACTTCCTCTCAGCGCCATGTTGGCTGGACGGGGGTGTGCCTGGCACAGCCCCTGACAGTAGCTGACTCATATGCCTGATATAAGTCCTCCTCTGAGTGATAGACCAGCATGGGGATGAGCTACACTAAGACCACTAAGACACAAAAGCTTTGGGTTAAATCAAGGACTGCCCCAGGTAGACATGGGGTGAGCCCTGTTGAGCAAGCCCACCAGGAATTATTACATATCCAGTTCCATGCCAGGTGAGAGTTTGATTACATAGATGCTGGTATTGGGGGGAGGGGGGGTCTGACCCATACAGGTTCCTTGTCCTATAATGAACTGTAGGGTGACTTGGGGCTTAGACTGTTGTCAATGGCAGTCACTAGCCTGGGAGCTGATCTTAGGTTTGTTTATTAGGGCAATTCCCTTATAGTATGGGGATCTGGCTTCTACACATAACCAATAGGACTCAGTAAGGTCTGGTCTGGAAGTATTTAAGACTTGGTATGTAGCAATAACTAATTTCCAAAGTGGATCGGGATCTGTGGTAGGCACAGGTATGGGGTTTAGAGTCAGACTTTGGGTACTGAATGCTCAGTCCGGGGAGTCAGGGGAGCCACGGGGCTTAGGAGCAACTACAGGGGGAGGCTGAAGCACTATATTGGGGCCCACTGCAGCAGGCTTATCACTAACAGGGGTGTATA
>CAUYPK010151846.1:0-29476 GCA_963574355.1 Loris lydekkerianus
TGAGTTTGTATCGTTCTGTTCTACATCTTTAATAGCCTCTTAGAAATGTTTAGAAAATCTGGAGCTCAAAAAGGCATTCTGCCACATTGATAATTGGAAACCATTGCCACAGGGCCACATAACAGTGTACATGTGGTAGCAGCTCTGATTTGACTGGTTATTACCCAGTGCACCGAGCTCACACAGATCAGACCATTTTGTGCTGGTTGAGTACATGCACTTTCTACCTTCATGAGAGATTTACAAACAACTTTTGGCGTTACTATGTCATATCCCAAAGGGGTACCATTGGGTTGTCTGTCTTACACCTGCAATACAGAGGATGAAGGATGGTGGTAGAGGAGCTGCTGGGAGGGGTCAGGAGATAGCCATGTTGGAATGAATTTGGCTTCATGTTTATCCCACACCAGTCTTGGGCTTTTCCACTCACTGGCTTTGACCCTTTTTGTATCTTCCTTGAAGGTTTAAATTCAACCATATTCTGTCAACTTCCAGTTTCAGTGAAATATTGTATTTCTGGTTCATTA
The DNA here is from genome assembly GCA_963574355.1 of Loris lydekkerianus. Classification (NCBI taxonomy): domain Eukaryota; kingdom Metazoa; phylum Chordata; class Mammalia; order Primates; family Lorisidae; genus Loris; species Loris lydekkerianus. The sequence continues at coordinate 528 of CAUYPK010151846.1, forward strand.
TAACAAATTGTTCTCTCAAATGCATTCAAGAGTTGGTTTATTGGGTTCCTCAAAATGACATGGCTACTTTGATGATGACTTTATACTCCTTTATGTAGGAGAGTCTTTTTTTGGTTGTATTAGAATTCTGTGGAGAATATTGCTTTGAGGCAGTGAAGAATTTGGCCTTTGATTAAGGCCTGCAGAAAGATGATCAACCCCACATAGTGGTGAACTGACCCTTTCAGCCCTGGCACTAGTTTCCTTTTCCTTATGCTGTTTAAGGAAAAGGAAGACCCTCACCTTCCCTTACCAAGCCAGTTGGTTGTACCCTAAACTGCTGGAGGTTGTGTATGTTGGGGGGAAACCTGAACTTGGATCCTATCTGTGTGGTGTGGGGTGTCCAAGGGTCCAGGGGAAATGGGGAAGAGAGGTGATGGCCGAGGGCTAGGTATTAAGCAGTGGCTCAGCAGAGCTGAATCTCCAACTCAGCTCCCTCCATCTTTTCCTTGCGCAAGCCCAAGAACCTCCCCCTGAAACACCAACAAGGGCAGAATGCTAGGGTCCTTCCACCCCAGAGGACACTGACCGTTAAGGTATCCAGGCCAGGTGCAGTGGGTCACACATGTAATCTTAAGCACTTTGGGAGGCCAAGGCAGGTGGATCACGTGAGCTTAGGAGTTAAAGACCAGCCTGAGCAAGACCCTGTCTACTGAAAATAGAAACTAGTAGTCGCACACACCTGTAGTCCCAGCTAGTTGGGAAGCTGAGGTAAAAGGATTGATTGCTCAAGCCCAAGAGTTTGGAGGTTGCTGTGAGCTGTGATGCCACGGCACTACCCAGGGTGACAGAGTGAGACTATCTCAAGCATCCACAAGAGAAGTGACTACTATAGCCTAGGCCAGCAGTTCTCAACCTGTGGGTCGCTGCCCTCCCCCCTTTTTTTTTTATTTTTTTGAGAGTCTCACTAACCCTTGGTAGAGTGCCAAGGTGTCATAGCTCACAGCAACCTCTAAATCATTGGGCTTAGGCAATTCTCTTGCCTCAGCCTCCTGAGTATCTGGTACTACAGGCGCCCACCACAACACCCAGCTATTTTTTTGTTGCAGTTTGGCCGGGGTTGGGTTTGAACCCACCACCCTCGGTATATGGGGCCAGTGCCTTACCCACTGAGCCACAGGCACCACCCATCTGTGGGTTGCTACCCCTTTGTAACAATGAAAATACATGGGCATTAGGAAGGTTGAGAACCCCTGGCCTAGGCCCTCTTTTTCTGCCATCTCTATCTTGTCTATCTTATCAAAGAGTAATTCATCCCTAATTCCCAATGAGGCACAGGGAGCTGTCTACCAGCTAGGGGGACCTTCATTCACACCTGCTGCTCACTGAAGTTCTTAAGGTCCTCTGAGTCCTGTTCCTTGGCTATCCTCAAGTGCCAGTAGTATGGAGAGTAAACCTGGTCTCTGGGTCACCCTTTCAGCTGCTACCTGTCCTGCCATAGGGACAAAGGCATTTTTATTAGAAGGGTGGGAACACGATATTCATCTTGAAAGTTAAGGGGAGATTCTAAAGGCAGAAGGGGAAAGGGTATACCAAGCAGAGGGAACAAAGGGGAAAGGTACATTGACGTAAAGTCATACATGCCATGGAAATTGAGTGTTAAATGGGATTGGACACAGCTGGTGTGTAGGTATCCTAAAGCCACATTATCTGCTAAAGTGCTTGGACTTTGAGTAGTGAGAGAGAACAGGATGATTTATGGTGAAGACAGGCTAGGGGAACAAGTCACCCATTCCCTTTGGCAACAGTTTTCAATCTGTGGGTAGCGACCCACAGGAACTGTATTAAAGGGCATTAGGAGGGTTGAGAACCACTGCCCTATGGACTCATACCCTGGTAAAAGCCAATCTACCAGTCCTCCTAAGTCCTAATGGCAGCACCCATTCACATTCAGGTTTCCTGAGGTGTCTGTTATAGCTAGCTTTCCTCCCCCAAGTAGCTGAGCAGCACCCAAATGGGCTCTGTAAGTGGGGTAAGCCTGGAAAGGAGACAAGCCTGAGGGGCTAGGACCGGGGCTATAGCCTAGCCTAGCCTTTGTTCCCCCTCTCTTCCAAAGGGCTGTCCTATCTTTCTCTGTACCCCAGCCGTCTCATTGAGGAATGTGAGAAGGGCTGGGGTGCCCAAGCCTTTATTTTCTTGGGCTCTAGAAGTCAAGCGCTCGCCTCATTTAAAACACTCCTACACACAGCACTGCCACAGTGGGAGTGCCACCACCCACCAGCCTCTTACTAGGAATCACTGCATGTCCAGATTTCTGGTATTCTTGTCTCCCATTTTTTAGCTGGATGTGCCAGGAAAGGTAATTCAGGTGCCACCTGGCTATCCTGTACTGTTATGAATAGGTTACACGGGCCCAACAGAGGTCAGGGTGGAGGCTGGTCACCTGCTTCTGTCTGGATGGGCTCTCCCATCTGTGCTATACCCTGGCTAGTGACCCAAAGAACATACTTGGGGGTTCTAGCTGACCATGTGACCCAGGGACAAGGAAGGGAGGACAGGGAGGCATTGGTGATTCCTGAGGATGAAGTATGGGACCTGTGATGGTGGCAGCAGCCCTCAGCCACAGGTCTCACCATGTGGGGAAGGGCAGCTGAGCAGGCCTGGCTCAGCTAACAAGGCCTCTTTAAAGCAGTCTCTTGATTCTCCATTTAGGCTTGATTTATTTATATTAATTTCTTTACCTTTAGTATAAGGCAGTTATCAGCCCAAGACTTAAACATACCCATGGGAAGAGGAAGGAAAAGTGTTCCCCCAAAATGTCCTAAAGCTTTCCCCCTTTGGATTTTAATGAAAAACACATACTTGGCTCGGCACCTGTAGCTCAGCAGCTAGGGCACGGGCCACATACACCAAGGCTGACAGGTTCCAACCCTACCCGGGCCTGCTAAACAATAACAACAAAAAAAATAGCCTGGCATTGTGGCCTGTGCCTGTAGTCCCAGATTTGGGAGGCTGAGGCAAGAGAATCACTTAAACCCAAAGTTTGAGGTTGCTGTGAGCTGTGACGCTACAGCACTCTACTGAGGGTGACATAGTGAGACTCTTGTCTAAAAAAAAAAAGGAAGAATGAGCAAGATGCCGGCTGAGTAACAGCTTCTTTGCAACTGGGCACAGTGAGTTTGGGGAGAGAAGACTCCAGGCATCTCTGGCTTGTGGGCTCTACCCAGAAACATCCCTTTGGGGACACAGGAAACAGCGAGAGACTTCTGGACCCCAGGAGGAAGATAAAAGCATTGGAGAACTGGCAAGTGGTTGCTTTCTTTTGGTCTGAGGCTGTGGGCTGCCACAGCTGTAACTACAACAGCAGCGAGATTGCAAACAGAGGCGGCTTTCCCTGTGAGCTGTTTTGTTTTTCTGGACCTGGACACTCGGTTGAACTCCTTTGGGAGAATTTGGGCGAGAGTGTGGATGACTTTAAGCATCTGTCTAGGGCCCCAGACTGAACCGCTGAGCTGGCACGGAGCTAATATTGTTTGGCTGTGAACCACATGCAGCCACTGTGGGAGAACAGCCCCTGCAGGCTCTGCCCTCAGGGTCCCAGCACGAGGCTTGGGCTGGGAGACCTTGGGCGAGTAAAGTAGTGACTGAGCAGTGCCAAAGGCCGGGACTGAGAAGCTGGGGAAGAACGGAGATTTCAGTGTTTGGCAGTGGGAGGATTGCCTTGCAGCCTCGGCCCTCAGGGGCATAGAGTAAGACCGATTTTGGCTTGCTGGATAAGCGGGCAGCCACTTTAGGAGAGATCCCAGCAACAAGTGCTTTCCTGGGAAAAGCTTCTGCTTAGCCAAGGTTAAAAGTGTAAAGTGTCTTTTAAGCAGGCTGAGGAGAGATTTATGCTCTCAACCCTGCAGGGTTTGAGAAATCAGCAGAGGCCTCCAGTCTCCATCTCGTACAGCTGTATCAGCATTGTGATTAACATCTCATACCCAGATCACCTGCTGCCCAGACAATATTTAGCAAGATACATAAACTGCTTTGTTTTAGGGTTGTTGTTTTTTTTTTAATTTATTTCAACATTTTCTCTCTAGATTTTTCTCTTTTTGTTTCTTCATTTTTCTAGTTTTTTTTTTTTTTTTGTCACCCTCAGTAGCGTGCTGTCGCCTCACAGCTCACAGCAACCTCCAGCTCTTGGGCTAAGGTGATTCTCTTGCCTCAGTCTCCCAAGTACCTGGGAATACAGGTGCCTGCCAGAACGCCCAGCTATTTTTGTTGCAGTTGCCACTGCTGTTTTAGCTGGCCAGGGCCGGGTTCGAACCTGTCACCCTCGGTATATGGGTTTGGCACCCTACCCACTGAGCCACAGGTGCCACCCCATTTTTCTAGTTTAAATATAATTTTCCAAGGTTGCTTTCTTTAATAACAACTTCATTTTTGCTAGTGTTTCTGCCCCTACTATTTGTTTTTTCCCCCATTTTATCCCGTAAGGTTTTCTGTGTGCTTGTTTTGATCTGATTTCTAGTATTTTTGTCTGTCTTCTCTATTTGCTGGAGGTGGAGTACTGTGTCTGCTCAGGCTGTCAAAGAGCTGCTAACCTCAAGGGAACCAATCAACCCAGCACCCCCAGAGGTTTTTAAGGTTGGATCAAAGTACCCTACTATATACCCTTATTACTCCTGTCTCCCTCTTTCTGTGCCTCTCTTCTTTTTTTTTTGAGACAGAGTCTCATTCTGTTGCCCTTGGCAGAGTGCCATGGCATCATAGCTCACTGCAACTTCCAGCTCTTGGGCTTAGGCGATTCTCCTGCCTCAGCCTCCTGAGTAGCTGGGACTACAGGCGCCCACCACAACACCCGGCTATATTTTTGTTGCAGTTTGGCCAGCACTAGGTTCGAACCCACCACCCTCGGTATATGGCCGGTGCCCTACTTACTGAGCCACAGGTAGCACCCGGCAGTTCTGCTTCTTAATGACTTCTGAATGTTTCAGAAGAATAGTCTATTTTTCATAAACTCATCTAATCTCAGAAGAAGCATAAAAGGGCATGTATGTAGTAATGTATTATTACTGTTTAAGGTGGTATCTTAATACTTGCGTTTGACAGTATTGAGATTTCAAGATCATTTAGCAATTTAAAAATATAGAACTATGGGCAGCGCCTGTGGCTCAGTGAGTAGGGTGCTGGCCCCATATACCGAGGGTAGTGGGTTCGAACCCAGCCACGGCCAAACTGCAACTAAAAAAATAAAAATACCGATCTAGCGCCCTAATATATATATATATATATATATATATGTATATATATATATACACACACATATATATACACACACACACACACACAAACATATATATATACATAAATCACAAGATAGTTTACTGCATATAGTAAGTACCTGGAAAAGGTAGTTTTCTTATAAAAACAATGTTATGGTTCAATGACACATTCCTGAGCAAGAAATGCATTCATAGAAATAATATCTCCTAAATTTAATCAATTTTAAATGTCATATACTCAAGAGTATGAGGCTATTTCAATAATATTAACTAATCTTATGCAGTGATTTCACATGGGGCATTATCACTTAATGGCAGTAAGACATGAAAATACAAGGGAAAATTGAGATTTTTTTCACCAAGTACATTAGGAAACAGGCTCAATGTGTATAGGTTTTGACCACTTAAAATAGCAACTGTCCAGGTGTCTACAACTGTCTAGTTCTTTGTTCAGTACCAAGATATGGTATAATTATGTTCAAAATAAATTAAGTACTTTTAAGGTGCTGTAAAATGTTACCTTTTGGGCCAAGAATAGCCAGATAGTCTATTATATGTACTTGGTATTGCATGTTCATTTTACAAACTTTTAAACTTTCTACAATACTTTCTAGCTTTTTTTCACTTAAAGTCTTTGTTTTTTGTTATGATTTATTTTTAAAACATACAACTATTGGCATGGAAAAGGTTATATATGTCAAATTATATAATATATAGAGAGAAAGAGCAAATTTCAGGAAGGAAAAATAATTATCCTTTCCCTAAAGATTTGATAAGAGAGGAAAACCACAAAACCTAGTTAGGATGTGCAGTTAATGGTAATATGTCACTGTCACTTTACAGCTTACATTCAGCACTTTCATAGTCAATATATTTTGTCCTTATAACAAACCTGTCATGTATATGTATGTATGTATAAAATTTTCTCATTTTCTAACATAATTATAAAGCTCAGGAATAGAATATCAAAGTTTTCAATTCTTCACATTCCTTAAGTAAAAGTAATAAGAATTTTAAGTTGCAAGTTTCTTCAAATATACACGTATACATTTGTAATTGTGTAAGCCAACAAAATTTGTACATACTCAACAGGAAAAAGTTTGATATGAATGTCTCCCATGCTGGTGTGGATAATGGCACTATCTGAAACTCGTTTAGGTCCTTCAGCTTGAGTAGCTGCCATCACTTCTTCTTTAGAAGGTTTCTCATTAAAAACATCTCGGTCAGAATCTGCACTTTTTGTATCTTCTGGTTCTCGTTTGGTAAACTCAAGGAGGAAAGTAAAAAGTGAGTATATGAATTAAAGTTTTCATCTGGTAAAAATTTATGAATAGGAAAATTTCCAATGAAGTATTTGAGGAAAAATAATTTATATCAGAATAAATCTTTATTTCAGGAATCACTTCCCATCACAGTATGTGTAAGGTAGTTCAGTTCTTACATTTGTCTAATATGAAGATAATCCATATGATATAATAAACATGTTGATTTCAAATAGAATTTAATTGTCTTTGTGTAGATATTTTCTTGGGTACACTTATTTTAACAAGACAATGGTTTTATGTGATGTAACTCTCTATTTATGCCTCCTGTTGAGTCCTAACCTGCCCTCTCTTGTTACCGTTTAGAATGCCTGGGTCTGAATTTCAGTTTTGCCTTTACTAGTTATATGACTTTGGGGAAGTAAGTTAATTTTTTCCATTTCCTCATTCACAGGTGAAGATAATATCTACCTACCAATGAAGGTAGCCATGAAGATTAAATGAATGGATATTAAGTACTTAGAGAACAGTGTCCAACACATAAAGGATACTATATACATATTAACAACCGTTATTACTGGTATGAGCAGGATCCAGTGCCAGGTAGGATGAGGATTTGCAAAGATGAATTACTAATGGATCTTTACTTTTTAAATTTTCTTTTACAGAGTCCCACTTGATCTATCTAAATCTAAACTCTGAAGTTTGGCAGAAAGATTACAAATTTTGAGTGAAGTTTTAAAAATCTCCGGATCTTCAGAGTATAGGAAGAATTAGAAAAAAATCTTTCATTTGATAAAACTCTTAACTTCTCAAGGCCTGTTTCTTTTACTTTTCTCTTAGTAAGCAGAAATCTTCTCTTCGATGAAAGCTCTATTTGTAGCCAATTGAGTTCTAGCACAATAAAGCTAGCACCTCAGTCCTTGTCTTGCCTTATATCATTCCTTGATCCACTTGGGTAGATTCCAAATAAAGAAACAACCAAGCTAGGAGGTTATCAATTTAGTATCTTATTCTAAAGTTTTAAAAGGAATGACATGTCTTACTATTTATTTACATGAATTTTAAAAGTTATTTGATTCAGCTCACGTATGAATTTAATGATGTTGGATTTGAGAAAAGGATATAAAGTTCATATATATCTTAGTTTTGCTTAAGAATATGTACTTCAAATAAGTGAAAATTAGAAGAAATTCATAATAATGTTAGCTATATAAGGAAGCACTGAGTTAGTTATTTCTGTTTCCTTAAGCTTTATAATGAATGTATGCCTTAATCAGCATAAAAGTAAACTCTTGGGAAAAGAAAAAAATATATAGCTCATTACTTCACATTTTTACCTAAAGTGGATAGAAAATTAGTATATGTGTTTTTAATATTTATAAAGAGTTATCTTGGGCTGGGCATGGTGGCTCATGCTTATAATCCCAACACACTGGGAGGCCTAGGTTGGTGGATTTTCTGAGCTCACAGGTTTGAGACCAGCCTGAGCGAGAGCGAGACTCCCCTCCCCTAAAAATAGCTGGGTGTTGTGGTGGGCACCTGCAGTCCCAGCCACTCAGGAGGCTGAAGCAAGAGAATCTCTTGAGTCCAAGAGTTAGAGGTTGCTGTGAGCTATGATAGCCACTTTACTGAGGGTGACCAAATGAGACTGGTCTCAAAAAAACAAAACAAAAAAACCCCAAAGAATTATCTTTTAAGATTAATTTTTATTAGCCGGGTGCTGTGCCTCATGCCTGCAGTTCCAGCTACTTGGGAGGGTGAGGCAAAAAGATTGCTTGAGCCCAAGAGTTTGAGGTTGATGTGATATATGATGATGCCATGGCTCTCTACCCACGACGACAGAGTAAAGAGACTAATTTTTACTTCACAGCAGAGTTAAACTACTGGTAAAAAATTACAAATTATTTTATGTTTTTTATAGATATGTTCTTGTTCTGTCACCCAGGCTGGAGTATAGTAATACAAGCATAGCCTACTACAGCCTTGAACTCCTATGCTCAAGTGATACACTGCAGGCTCCAGAGTAGCTGGGAGTGTAGGCATGCATGTGCCACCATGCCTGGCTGATTTTTAAAATTTTCTGTAGAGATGGTGGTCTTGCTATGTTGCCCAGGCTGGTCTCAAATTCCTAGCCTCAAGTGATCCTCCTTCCTCGGCCTCTCAAGAGTGCTGGGATTATATGTATAAGCCACCACATCTAGCCTATTTTCCTTTAACATGTACTAATAAATTTTTTAATTGACTTTGAAAGTTATTTTTTTTAGAGACAGTGTCTCACTTTATTGGTAGAGTTTCATGGCATCACAGCTCACAGCAGCCTCCAAGTCCTGGGCTTAGGCGATTCTCTTGTCTCAGCCTCCTGAGTAACTGGGACTACAGGTGCCTGCCAGAATGCCTGGCTATTTTTTTGTTGCAGTTTGGCTGGGGCTGGGTTCAAACCCGCCACCCTCGGTATATGGGGCTGGCACCCTACCCATAGGCTCTATTATAAGTGAAATTCTCATCTTGAAAGAATTTATCAATTTTAGGTTGAAAACTTTTTTGGGGTAGAGAAACTGTTATTCCATAATATTTATCAAATGCTGGTAACCTTAGTAACATCATAACTGTTTACAATATATTAGATGAATGAATGCATATACTATGAGTCAGTCATTTTATTAAACTTTGTGATTTTAATAGTGAAGAAGACATAATCCCCTGTTAAGTATGGGTTTTATATTATCATGAGGAGAACAGCGTCAAAGCCAAAAATAAAGAAATAAATAAACTCAGACTTGAAGGATGAGTAGGAGTTGGGAAGTGGTATGTGGCTGGCAAAGGAATAGGCTGTGTAAAGCCTCAGAACTTACCAAAAAAAAAAGGGGGGGGGGGTTCAGTGCCCATACTTCAGTGAGTAGGGTGCTGGCCACCTACACCGAAGCTGGTAGGTTTGAGCCCTGCCTGGGCCTGCTAAACAGCAATGACAACTGCAACCAAAAAGTAGTCAGGCACTGTGGCAGCTGTAGTCCCAGCTACTTGGGAGGCTGAGGCAAGACAATCACTTAAGCCTAAGAGTTTGAGATTGCTGTGAGCTGTGACACCATGGCACTCTGCTAAGAGGTGACATAGTGAGACTCTGTCTCAAAAACAAAACAACAACAAGAACAAAAAAACACAACTATTGAAAGAACACTTAACTGATACTCAGTATGGTCAAGGCAGCAAATAAACTAAAAATGAAGAAAGGTAAACTTATAGAATTGAGGAGGGCCAGCTATCAGGGAGTTATTAAAAGCTATTAGGCTGAGAAATAAGTGGTGTTTAGGTCTTAGAAAGTTCTCTTCAGTGTGAAGGATATAAAGCAGGGGTAGAGGGCTCTATACCTTCAGTTTTTCTGCTTAGAACAATTAAGACAGCACTATTCATAATAGCTTTGTAGTTTGATTTTGAGCCTAATTTTAATAAAATGCAAAGAACTTTTAAGTTCTCTAGAGGAAAATAAAAATTCCACAGGAATAATAATTCCAAGGTAGCACCATTACAATAAAACTAAAAGTTAAAGGAAATTAAAAGGAAATGCATTTACATAAGGAAGCTGTGCAAATTTAGGGGGGATAAATTATGTTCAAGAGTGAAAGCTGAAAAATAATAAAAACACTAAAAAATTTTAAAATCTTACAATGAAACTATTTTGGATGCAATTATGACCAGAACCACTAACTTCCTATCATCTTAGACAACACAAATAGTTACTGTAGAAGCCAGGTTTAATATTTTTAAAAACATGATGGAAAACAGTACAGAAATACTTAAAATCAACTCCTACTTTAAATTGTACAATATTAATATTGTAAGATGGTATTCTGATTGCTTAGAAAGTCTGCTGGTACTGCCAACATTCTCTTCAGTTGAAGGCACAAGCTAAGAAAATAAAACTCCCAACTAAACAGGAAGAAACCTTTCCTAGTACTTCCACATACCATATAAAATCTATTCTTTTTGAAAGATGTGCAGACTATTGTTGGGTCAGCTTGAATATTCTGAAGAACAGGGTTTTCAGAAGCTTTCATCTCTATCGTAGTAGCAGCACGATGCTTTTTGGCTATTCCCTGGAACAAAGCCAATTGCATCACTCTAATATTTTCTTGCTTGCCTAAGATCCGCACACACCTGGAAAACACAACAAGGTTTTATACAATAAAATTATCAGAATTAACTCCCATCATAACAACTTTACACATAAAAGCCTAGGAATCAACTATCGTATCTATGTGAAAAATAACTAGTGAGAGGTTTTTCTACACAAAGAAAGGTATCACTTTATTTTTTTCATAACTTAATTTTTTTAATGTGGAAGTTCTTTAAAATTTCAGAATATTATAGAAGTACAAATGTTTGGTTACATGAATTGCTTTTGTAGAGTTCGCGTCAAAGTTTATAAGTGTAGCACTCACCTGGATAGTGTGCACTGTACCCGGTAGACGTCACTTTTACCCCCTGCCCCAAAGGCATCACTTTAAATGAGTAGTAATTTAAACCTACAATTTTCAGGTTTAAAAAAAATACAACTGTAAAGAGGATGAAAAGCCACAGACTGGGAGAAAATACTGTAAAAGACATATCTGATAAAGGACTGTTACCCCAAATATACAAAGAACCCTTAAAACACCATAATAAGAACAAAAACCCAATTAAAAAAATGGGCCAAACACCTTAAAAGATACCTCACCAAAGAAGGCCTACAGATGGCAAATAAGCATATGAAAAGATGGTCCACCTCTTACGCCATCAGGAAAATGCGAACTAAAGCAGTATACTAGTACACACCTAATAGAATGGCCAAAATCTAGAACACTGATAATACTAAATGTTGACAAAGATGTAGAACAGGAATTCTCATTCATTGCTTGAAGGAATACAGAAGAGTACAGCCAATCTGGAACACAGTTTGGCTGTTTCTTATAAAACTAAATACTCTGTTAACACATGATCCAGCAATCATAACTCTTTGGTATTTACCCAAGAGTTGAAACTTAACGTCCACAAAAAAAAACTTGTACATAGATGTTTGTAGCAGCTTTATACACGATTGCCAAAATTTAGAAACAACCAAAATGTCCTTTATTAGCTGAACGAATAAATAAACTGGTATATCCAGACAGTGGAATGTTATTTAGTGTTAATAAGAAATAAGCTATTAAAAAAAAAAAAAAAAGAAAAGAAATAAGCTATTAAGACATGGAAGAATCTTAAATGCACATTACTAAAGGAAAAAAGCCATTCTAGAAATGTTACAAACTGAATGATTTTTAACTGTCTGACATTCTATGTAAGATAAAGCTATGGATAGAGTTAAAAGATCAGGGGTTGCCAAGGATTATGAGGGAGGGAGGGAGGAATGAACAGTTACAGCACAAGGCATTTTTAGGGCAGTAAAACTATTCTGTTTGATACTATATTGGTGGTACATGCCATTATGCATCTATTCAAACAAGGTATAACACCAAGAATGAACCCTAAAGTAAACTATGGAGTCTGAGTAATAATGATGTGTCCAGTGTAGGTTTATCAGTGGCAACAAATCTATCACTTTGGTGGAGAATGTTGATAATAGGAAGACTATGCATGTGTGGGGCTAGATGGTACATGGGAAATCTCTATACATTTCTATCAATTTCACCGTGAACCTAGAACTGTTCTGAAAACTCATTTGTTAAACACAAAAACAAAACAATCATTTCTATTATTTTAATCTTTCTGCAAGCCTCAAAGATTTGTATTGCCAAGAACTACAATATAAATATGTGTGGAAACATATAGCACAAGATTTTTTTCTCCTAAAAATATTTGTTAAGTTCATTTATATTCAGTGATAGTATCTGATTGTCGTTATTTTGTACTAAGACCAAATGGTCTGTTTGCACAAAAAAGGCTTATTGTGGTTTCATGCATTTTAACTTCTGATTTTATGTCTAGCAGGATGTAATGCTGAATTCTGTGGTTAAAATCTTTGGCAACATTTAACATGATCCAGGCTAATTTAAATCAATAAGCAAAAGACAGACTGAAACTTGTTAAAAAAAAAAAAAACAACTTGAAACTATGCATATCTTCTTTCCATTTCTTTTACAAACATGAGTGGAAACTTTTTACATAAGATTATAAACAACTGAAAGACCACAGAAAAATCCAGTCAAAACATTTGGTTAAGTTTAGACATTTGGGATCATGCCACTTCTCTCAGAACAAACAAAACTCCCATTGTTTCTCTGATAGAGGAAATGGTGCCCCGTACATGCATTTCTAAGAAACACACATCATATTAAAGCTTACCGGTTTGTCTCCACATTTATAACTTTAATGCCTAGCATTGTTCCATATAGCACGAAGTGTCCAGTTTCATCAAAAACTATATTAATTAATCTTACGGCATCCACCTTCTCCAACTCACGTTCTACAGCCATTCGTCGGCCAAATTCCATATCTGGTAGCTGTTGCCTCATCTGTTGTAGTTCAGTAAACATCTAGGAAACAAAGTATTAACAAAAAATATATATACATATACAAAGAAAGGTATCATTTATACAATTTCATATGTATATGAAATTGAAATAGAAGCAGAATACATGTTAAGAGCCACTAAGTTTATGTACTTAACATATTTTAAGAGGAATTCTAAACACTATAAACATGAAATAAAGACATTAGTAATTTCACACATTAAAATATAGTATTTTAAATTAAATGATGATTGTAGTTTCTAATTAAAAAATGAGTGCCCTTTATAGTTTGGAAATTTAGGTTACTTTTCTGTAGATGTTTGACACAAAATTCAAGATGGGGTAACATCTCAATTACTATATATTAATACACTACAAATCTTCCAAAAGATGATCTTCACATTCTCTTTTCTAGACATTCAGGTGATCAAATATAATTCAAAGGCAGGTCTCCACTGCAGGTGGAAATAAGCCAGACTGTGTCCCACTTAGGTCTTTGTTTCATGTTTGTGTTCACTGATAATCTCCTCCAGCTCTTCTAGACATGAGAAGAACCAGACACTAAACTGCAGAACTCACAATGAAGTATGTTAGGATAAAAGTATGAGGTAAGGTGTTATAGAGCAGGTAAAAAGCCTAGGTGTCAGGTTTTCTTCTTTCGAATATCAAAGACAGATGAATACATATTCTATTCACTACCTGTGTGCCAGGACTAGCCAGGAATGCTGGACTTTGATTTTTGCAGAGAGGAACTCAACCCATTTTTGCTAGAGAGATGAGTCAGTTTTTATTTTTATTTATTTTTTGAGACAGAGTCTCATTTTGTCACCCTCAGTAGAGTGCTGTCATGTCATAGCTCACAGCAACTTCAAACTCATGGGCTTAAGAGATCCTCTCTCCTCAGCCTCCCAAGTAGTGGGACTACAGGTGCCTGCCACAACACCTGGCTATTTTTTTTTTTTTTTTGAGGGAGAGTTTTACTAAAGTTGCCCTCAATAGAATGCTCTGGCGTTACATCTCACAGGATCCTCAAACTCTTGGGCTTAAGTGATTCTCTTGCCTCAGCCTCCCAAATAGCTGGGACTACAGGCACCCAACACAATGCCTGGCTATTTTTTTGTTGGCAATTGTCATTGTTCAGCTGGCCTGGGCTGGGTTCGAACCCGCCAGCCTGGGTGTATGTTCCTGGCGCTGTAACCACTGTGCTATGGGCACTGGGACTTTTTTTTTTTTTTTTTTTTTAAGAGATGAGGTCTCACTCTGGCTCAGGCTGGTCTCAAACCTGTGAGCTCTGGCAATCCATCTGCCTCATCCTCCCAGAGTTCTATGATTATAGGTGTGAGCTACTGTGCCCAGTAAGAGTCAGTTTTTAAAATGTAAGGTTTATAGGTGGCCACCTACCCATGCTTAAGTATAACATTTCACAAATATTTATCCAACCTGTTAAGTACCTATCAGAATATTTTTAGATTATTTTAGCCTTGATAGCAGGGTCTCTATGAGAGACTACTGTAGAGCTGTATTAACCTTGGTTTCATCCTATTCAATTGCTTGTCTGTTAAAGTAGGACTCTGAACTTGGTAGAAACTTCCCTCCCTGTTCTTTAACATGGAACTGTGAGATTCAAGACATTTACTTGTCATTAGCATTGTAAGTAATTAATTTAAAAAATGTTTGGCTTTTTTTGCAAACTCTTGTTCTGAATCTCAACTTCTGTTTTAAGCTTTACTACTGACCACCTGTTGTCATCTCAGCCCTATAAATGAACAAAATGTTCAAGACAACAATGAAGTGATAGCAGCACAGAGTACATGTGTTAAGAGATTTATGTCCAGAGACTGATTCTTTATGTTTCTTGTCCTGAGGAATCTTGGAAGAGCTGTTTAAAAATTATATTTAAATTTCAAGTAGTATCTAATTATCAGCCAGTATTAAGGAAGAAAACAACACTAAGGAAAAGTTCTCTTTAAAATTAAAGAGTGGAAATGGCAGACAAGAAAATATGTCATAAGGATGATTTACTAGCAAACAGATCTTCAGATCTGTCTGGAATCATATTTCAGGCAGACCCAGCTCATTACCATTTGTCACCAAAACGAGTACCATTAATAAGAGTTGAAGGAATTTATGAAGAGCTAAAAGTGGTAGTCCAGTATAAACTGCTCTTTACCAAGGACTATAGAATCATCACTGGCATACAATAAACGCTGTGGCTATAAAGGTTCAACCCAGACTCTCAAAAAATCCAACATACTGTTAGCAGTCACAAAACCATCTGACGACAACAGTTGAGACTCAAGTATGCACAGAAACCACTTAACTGTACATGGATAAAAACTCTTATTCTACAACTATATGCTGTAATAAACTCTGTTAGTCTAACAAACAAAGACTAGAGTCACTTTTTCAACAGACATCTGAGTAATGCTCTGTCAGGCACTGTTCTTAGTGCTGGAAATAGACATGACCCAAAACAGGTCACACATAGGTTAGTCTACAGAAGGACACATTACTCAGATAATAATGATCATATGAAATACCCTAAAGCAGTTATTTTCAACCAGTGTGCCATGAGAGGTTCTTAAATGTGCTATGAAAATTTTAAAGATGAATTCAATTATTTTCAAAAGAAGTTCAAAGCACAGGATGGTGCCTGTGGATCAAGGAGTAGGGTGCTGGCCTCATATACCAGAGTTGACAGGTTCAAGCCTGGCAAAACCTGGAAAAAAAAAAAAAAGGCACAATTTTTTTTTACTTTTTTTGATCAACATAATTTAAGTGTGCTGGGGAAGTTTTAATTATAGGTTTAAGAGCGCTATGAGATAATGTTGAAAAACACTGCTTTAAAGGAAAGAGTGATACACAGATTTAAAAAGTTGTTCTAGGCCAGGTGTGGGGGTTCAAGAACTCTGGAAGGCCCAGGGAGGAGATTGCTTTAGGCCAGAGTTCAAGACCCTGTCTCTATAAAACATAAAAAATTTAGCCAATGCAGGGCAGCGCGTGTGGCTCACTGAGTAGGGTGCCGGCCCCAGATACCAAGGGTGGCGGGTTTGAACCCAGCCCCAGCCAAACTGCAACAAAAAAATAGCCGGGCATTGTGGTGGGCGCCTATAGCCCCAGTTACTTGGGAGGCTGAGGCAAGAGAATCACCTAAGCACAAGAGCCAGAGGTTGCTGTGAGCTGTGATGCTACAGCACTCTACCGAGGGTGATAAAGTGAGACTGTCTCAATGAAAATAATAATAATAAAAAATTTAGCCAGTGCACACCAGTAGTTCCAGCTACTTGGGAAGCTGAGGTGGGAGGATGGCTTATGCCCAGGAATTTGAGATTACAGTGAGCTAACACTGCACCCCTGCACTCTAGCCTAGGTGACAAGAATAAGACCCTGTCTTTAAAACAAAAAATAAAAAAAGAAACAACAAAAGCTGTTCTAGACTGGGTGAATAGTGAAAACTTCCCAGAAGTGACTCTTCAATTGAAATTTAAAGGATGAGTTCAATAGGTAATGGAGGAATGTGAAGAGTAAGGTCGTTTTCACTCCACGTAGAGAGAGTAACGTACAAAGCTCCTATGGTGGGAGCCATGTTCAAGAAACAGAAAGAAGGCCCAAATGGATAAAGTAAGAGGCGGGGGGAAAAGGTGCTTTTTGAAAGGCTGGAGTTACATAGGCTATGGCTTTGATCTTCATCCTAAGGACAACAGGAAGTCACTGTAAGGTTCTAGACACAATGGAATGACATGACCAAGTAAGTACTCATAAAAGACTGCTCTGGGTGCAGAGTAGATATTAGGAGGAAGCCAGAATAGACGGTAGGCCATGCAATAGGTCAGGCAAAAGGTCATGAACTATGACAGTCATAGCTGTGCTAAAAATACATGGATAGATTTAAAGTGTATTTATAAAGTAAAATTGGTAAGACTTGTGATGATTTAAGTAAGGGTTAAGGAAAAAGTTAAGGATAACTTAGGTTTCTGGTTTGTGCAACTAGATAGACATTGGTGTCATTGATGAAGATAGCAAAAAAAGGATAGGACCACATTTATTCAAAATAAAAAGCTAGAGCTGAGTGCAAGGCTTCACACTTGTAATCCTAGCACTTTAGAAGGCTGAGGTGGGTGGATTGCTTGAGCTCAGGAGTTCAAGACCAGCCTGAGCAAAAGTGAGACCCTCTTTCCACTAAAAATAATAGAATAACTAGCTGGGCACTGTGATAGATGCCTGTAGTCCCAGTTACTTAGGAGGCTTAGGCGAGAGGATCATCTCAGTCCAAGAGTTTGACATTGCTGTGAGCTATGATGGCACCACAGCACTGCATCCAAAGTGACTGTCTCAAAAAAAAAAAAATTGTAAAAATAAAAAGCTAGAGACATTTGGGAGTGGTCATGTAGACAGGAGTGAATAAAGAATGAGAAGAGAAGAGGGCCTAGAATAAGTTTTGAGGATATTAAGAAGATGAGCTCGCAAACCAAAGAAAAGTAGAAAACAAAACAAAACAAAACAGCCACATAACTAGGAGGAAAATTGGCTTAGAAAAGATACATCATAAACGTGGGGCAGAGAGTTTCAAAGACACAAAGCAAGATAAGACTAGTTGAACAATATCTTTAATGCACTAAGAGAAAATAACCATCCACCTAGATGTCTATAAACAGGAAAAAAAAAACTTTCAAGAAACAACAAAATAAAGACACTTTTGGAAATCGATTAAATTTAAATCACACTTACACTTAGTGATTCGTCAAAGACTCTCATGAGCTTTCCAGTTAAAAACCGGAAAATTCTAACTTTTCTATCAGAACCAATAGTAGCTATTTTCTTCCCATCAGGTGAAAAACACATGCTGGTTGCATAAGCCTTACACTTGGCAAATTCATATAAATCTGTGTCAGTTTTATATTCCCAGTTCACATTTTTTGGAAATTTATATTCATGAGGAGGCCCAGTCCAGTATTCAATCATTCCAGATTTGTCAGAAGACACTACTGCTTTGTAAACTGGGTTTAGCCGAATCTGAGTAAGAGGTGATGTATGGAGCTTGTCAAAAATATGAAGTGGCTGGTTATCTCCTCGGCCATCATAAATGAAAATTTTTCCTGTGCTCTTCTCAGAAGCAGCAACTGAAGATATGGCATCCCCTGGGCAATAGATCCACTCACATTGTCCAGGAAAATAACTAAAATAGTAAAGAATTGAGGTGGGGAAAAAAAGGTCAGTACTGCAAGCAAGCATCCCTCCCCTACCGACCAACAAGAAAATATTCTGGCCAGTGATTTAGAGAGTTTTGGATTCCTTATTCAAAAGAACAGAGATCCAAAATGGGAGGAAGATCTAAGAATAGTTAACTAATTTCTCTTTTTCTGACTTTATCAATGCAACGGCAATAGCTTCTTTGGATCTATTAAACCACAAGAAGAGAACTGCATATAGTAGCCCATTTACTGCCACTGGGCAGAGAAGGAAACCTAATCAGACATGGGCCTTAAGGTAATTCAGGGTCACTGCTTTGTACTTTTAAATATGTTAGCATATAAAAGTATACTTTATAAATCCATTTTTGAAATGTTTCAAATAAAAATATTTTAGTTATGCTCTGCTCAAAAGAAAAATATTTTTCGAAAACTCTCATTATTACTAACTCAATCTTGATATTAAAATTATAACCACTGAACATGCTCCCTGATGAACCAAAGTATAAAAGAACTGGGACAGATTTAACCAATATACTATACTTATACACTCAAATGAGGGTTGTCTCCTTAAAAGTAGTCTTTCTGAGAAGTTATGCTATTATTTCAAATACAGTATTGATGCTCAAAACCTTTTTTGTACTTTTTTTTTTAGAATTTCTATGAAAGCCACGGTACTCTACCGAGGGTGACATAGTAAGAATCTGCCTCCAAAAAAAGGGGGTGGGAAATAAGACAGATGATTAAGTTAGGCATTCTATTTGTGGTTCAAAAATAAGGACTTATTTCCTTTAGTGGCTCATGAGATCATAAGCTGATTTTGAAGGAAATTCCAAAATTTAAAATTATTTGAATTATGGACATAGTTTAGTTCACAGTAGGACATTTTGGAGATAGTGTCTTTAGAGTTTAATGAGGTCACAAAGATAGGGTCCTTTTTTTGGTGTGTGGGGGGGGCTAACCTTTTTTTTTTTTTTTTGAGACAGAGTCTCAAGCTGTCACCCTGGGTAGAGTGCCATAGCTCACAGTGACCTCCAAACTGTTGGGCTCAAGCAATCCTCTTGCCTCAGTTTTTTGTATTTTTAGTAGAGATGGGTCTTGCTCTGGCTCAGGTTGGTCTTGAACCTGTGAACTCAAGCAATCTACCCACCTCAGTAATCCCAGAGTGCTAGGATTACAGGTGTGAGCCACTGCACCCGGCCATAACCTGTATTTTCTTGACTCCTTTATAAAGGTGGGATCTTCATCTGATAGATCTCTGTCTCTTCCTCCTTTTTCTCCTTTCCCTTTCTCTTTCCTCCTTCCTTCAACCATGTGAGAACACAGAGGGAAGCTAGGAAGAGAGCCTTCATCATAAATGAAGCCCTGCCTGAACCTTGATTTGGACTCTCCAGCCTCTGTAACTGTGAGAAAATAAATTCCTGTTGTTTAAGTCACCCAGTCTAATTTTTTTTTTTTTTAAGGCATCCAAGTACTAAGGCAAATCCCCAAACATTCTGACACTACTATATCTTTCAAGCTGACATTCATTTAGATGTATACAAATTCAGTATGTTATCCTTTTTTTTTTTTTAACCTGGCACTGTAAACATATCGGTATGTTATCTGCTTAAAACAGTATCAGTCTTAATACTATATAATCTAACCGCATGGGTATTTGACTCTGAAGTATTTCAGAGTTTAACATGACTAATAAGTATCTTCAATACCCAAAATGTATATAAATCTTATAAGAACATAATTCCATATTACTGAAATAAGTGCAAGCAAAGAAGTTAATTCTAAGTACCAATAATTAGACATGAGGAATCCTTATTTATTTATTAAGCAGTGTTAATTGGATATACGAATCTTTGTGAATGCTATTAAGAAATTTCTGTGATTAATAACAAAACTACAGCAGAAGTTTTCAAGTAATATCATAACAAGGATTCATCATATCTAATTTTCCCAAGCAAAACCCAAAGACACACTTTTAATGGCATGGTAATACACTGTTGAGAAATAACCTATGAAATGATGGCTTAGTATAAAAATTATTTTAGTATTTAAAAAATATATACTTTTAAAAAGACTCACCCAAGTTTCAGCATATTGATCATGTCAAAGTTCACTACATCAAACACCTTCATTGCTTTATCATCACCCACAGAACAGAATAATGCTCCCTCAGAGCTAACTGCAATACTTTCAATAATTCCTATTTAAATAAAATAAAATATTCTAGTAAATACCAATGAAATAAATGTGCATGATTCAAAGAAAATATAATTCTAAAAGAAACTTTGATTAGTACAGTTTAAAAAGAGCTAAAAAAAAATAATAAAGAAAAGGGGAAATTCTTACCTAGGTGACTACGAAAATGTTTAACAAATTCAATTCCTTCTTCTATTTTTTTCCAGAACTTGACATGTCCATCATGACTGGCAGTAATAATAAAATCTGTTCTGTATATAAAAATTTTTTAAAGTTAATTTCTAAAATACATCTATGAATCACTCAGTATCTCCAAAGCACTGAGAATCTTTGATTCTTTTAAAAATAGGATTTAAAAAACAAAAAAATCCATGCAGACCACTGTGTTAGGATATATAGAACACTGCAAATTTTAAAGTTCTTTTTTTGGATATCATAACAGTTGCCGCTGTACTAATTTTAACCTCAAGAGCTAGGATCAGAAATGAACTAGTATTTGACATTAAGAAAAAAAAAACAAAACTAATTAGCAAGTACTAGATTTGGATTCCTTATTACTATATTACCTTATAGTCATTCTTTTCATGAGAAAATGTATTTCTTATAATTCAACATAGGTTTATTTTGTGTTATATCCAAGGCATTTTGGTTATTTATCAAAGAGATTTTATACAGAACAGTTTTCTCTATAAGGTATATAAAGATAGAATTTTCTATTGAATCCTATTAATAATATATGCCAAGTACTTTACACACATTAGCTTGAGTTAATCTTTTTTTTTTTTTTTTTTTTTTTGAGACAGAGTCTTACTTTGTCACGCTTGGTAGAGTGCCGTGGTGTCATAGCTCACAGCAACCACAAACTCTTGGGTTCAAGCGATTCTCTTGCCTCAGCCTCCTGAACAGCTGGGATTACAGGTGCCCACCACGACACTCGGCTATTTTTTGAAAGGAGGTCTCACTCTGGCTTCATCTGGTCTCGAACCCATGAGCTCAGGCAATCTACCTGCCTTGGCCTCCCAGAGTGTTAGGATTACAGGTGTGAGTCACCATGCCTGGGGGAGTGAATCTTTTTTTTTTTTTTTTTGTAGAGACAGAGTTTCACTTTGTGACCCTTGGTAGAGTGCTCGTTGCGTCACAGCTCACAGCAACCTCCAACTCCTGGGCATAGGCAATTCTCTCGCCTCAGCCTCCCAAGTAGCTAGGACTATAGGTGCCCACCACAACACCCAGCTATTTTTTGTTGCAGTTTGGCCGGGCGGGTTTGAACCCGCCACCCTCGTTATATGGGGCCGGCACCCTACCCACTGAGCCACAGGTGCTGCCCCTAAGTGAACCTTTATAAAAACTTTATCAGGAAAGTATTTTTATCATCATCTTGTAAATAGGAAATTATTTCAAAATGTCTCCACTTGCATTGAAGTTGTTAGGTTATAAAATATCTTTTAAAAAATGTTAAATGTGGGCTCAGGGCCTGTGGCTCAAGCGGCTGAGGCGCCAGCCACATACACCTGAGCTGGCGGGTTCAAATCCAGCCCAGTCCTGCAAAACAACAATGATGGCTGCAACAACAACAATAAAAATAGCTGGGCATTATGGCAGGTGCCTGTAATTCCAGCTACTTGGGAGGCAGAGGCAGGACAATCGTTTGAGCCCAGCAGTTGGAGGTTGCTGTGAGCTGTGATGCCACAGTACTCTACCCAGGGTGACGGCTTGAGGCTCTGTCTCAAAAAAAAAAAAAAAGAAAAGAAAATGTTAAATATGGGCAGTGCCTGTAGGTCAGTTGGTAGGGCGCTGGCTAGAAATACCGAGGTTGGCAGGTTCTAATCCAGCTCAGGCCAGCTAAAACAATAATGACAACTGCAACAAAAAAATAGCCAGGTGTTGGGTGGTGCCTGTGACTCAGTTAGTAGGGTGTTGTACCCATATACTGAGGGTGGCGAGTTCGAACCTGGCCCCGGCCAAACTGCAACAATAACGAAAAATAAAAAATAAACAAATTTAATTAAAAAAAAAAAAATACCCAGGTGTTGTGGCAGGCACCTGTAGTCCCAGCTACTTGGGAGGCTGATGCAAGAGAATCACTTAAGCCTAAGAGTTGGAAATTCCTGTGAGCTGTGACACCACAGCACTCTACCCAGGGGAACAGCCTGAGACTGTCTCAAAAAAAAAACACAAAAAAACAAAAACAAAACGTTAAATGTACTCATCCCAGGTCTGTACAACGCCTGGCTATTTTCTTTGTTGTAGCTGTCATTGTTGTTTAGCAGGCCTTGACTGGGTACGAACCCACCAGCCCTCATATATATGGCCAGCACTCTAACCACTGAGCAACGGGTGCTGAGCCAGGAGTGGTTCTTTAAAAAAAAAAATTAGTCTGGCCCAGGATGGTGGCTCATACTTGAAATCCTAGAACTCTGACAGGCCAAGGCGGGTGGCTCCCTTGAGCTCAGAAGAAAAAAGGCAAGAGCTTAATCCTAGAGGGCTTTTTTTTTTTTGAGACAGAGTCTTGCTATGTTGCCCTTGGTAGAATGCCGTGGAGTCACAGCTCACAGCAATCTCAAACTCTTGGGCTTATGTGATTCTCTTGCCTCAGCCTCCCAAGTATCTGGGACTATAGGCGGCCACCATAAAGCCCAGCCTTGGCCTGGCCCAGGCCTGGTGAGACCCCCTTCCTACTAAAAATAGAAAATCTACTTTTGTCCCAGTACCACAGAGTTTTTTGATCATTGTGGACTTGTAACCTTAAGTCTAGTAGACTGATGCCTCCATATTCGTTTATGACTAAGAATTGCCTGGCTTTTTTCTGATTCCGTACAAAATGGAGAACTACTTTTTCGAGTTCTTCAAAGTATGAAATGCTGGCATTTCAATGGGGATTGCATTGAGAGCAAACAATCCCATCTAACACTGGGCAAAAGGCATGAATAGAACCTTCTCTGAAGAAGACAGATTGAAGTCCAATAAACATGAAAAAAATGTTCATTGTCTCTAATCATCAGGGAAATGCAAATCAAAGCCACCATAAGATATAATCTAACCCCGGTGAGAATTAGCCCACATTACAAAACCCCAAAGCTGCAAATGCTGGCATGGATGTAGATAGAAGGGAATGCTTCTACACTGCTGGTGAAACTGTAAAACTAATACAGCCTTTTTGGCAAAAAGTATAGAGACTCCTGAAAGAGCTAAATTTAGGCCCAGCTTGGTAGCTCATGCCTGTAATCCTTGCACTCTGGGAGGCTGAGGAGGGTAGATTGCTTGAGCTCAGGAGTTAAGAGAACAGCCTGAGGAAGAGTGAGACCCTGGTTCTAAAAATAGCCAGGCGTTGTGGTAGGCATATGTAGTCCCAGTTAGTTGGGAGGCTGAGGCAAGAGGATCACTTGAGCCCAAAAATTTGAGGTTGCTGTGAACTATGACACCATGGCAGTCTACTGGGGTGACAAAGTGAGACTTTGTCTCAAAAAAAGCAAAACAAGTAACGGGACGCTGTGGCAGGCGCCTGTAGTCCCAGCTGCTTGGTAGGCTGAGGCAAGAGAATCACCTAAGCCTAAGAGCTAGAGGTTGCTGGGAGCCATGTGACATCATGGCACTCTACCGAGGGCGGTAAAGTGAGACTCTGTCTCTACAAACAAACAAACAAACAAACAAAAACAAAAAAAAGCAAACGAAACAACAACAAAAAAGAGCTAAACTTGGCCCTAGAATCCCATTACCATCCAGAAGGGAAAAAAGTCATTTTATCACAAGGACATTTGCACTAGAATATTTATTGCAGCTCAACTCATAATTGCCAAGACCATGAATGGATTAATAAACTGTAGTGTATGTATACCATGGAATTCTATTACCATAAAAAGATGAAGACTTTGTATCTTTTGTATTTACCTGGATGGAGTTGGAACACATTCTTCTTAGTAAAGTATCACAAGAGTAGAAATGCGAGTATCCAATGTACTCTATACTAATATAAAACTGATATAAAAACTACCTATCTATAGGAGAGAAAAACACAAGTATATTCAAGTGAGAGGAGGGGAGAGGTGGGAAAGGGGAGGAGAGAGGGGTATTGTTAAGGTCTCACCAAATGTGCACAATGTAAGGATATCAACACATCCCCTGGATACAGGGCTCAACCAGAACTTGAACTTTACCTTAGCAACATAAACAATGTAGCCTAATCATTTGTACCCTCATATTCATTAGAATTAAAAAAAAAAAAAAAAAACAGAACAACTAGCCACATGCTACTGAAGGTATCTGAAGTCCTAGCTACTCTGGGAGGCTGATACAAGGATTGCTGGAGCCCAGGAATTTGAGGTTGCTGTGAGCTATGAAGCCATGGCACTCTAGACTTGGCCCCAGAGTGAGACTCTGCTCTCAGGTTCAAAGTCCATAGAAGGAACAGAAAGCCCTCTGGGGACTGGCTGGGTTCTTGGAGGCTGAGAGGGAAGGATAGCTGGAGCTCTCAGGAGTTTGAGAACAACCCCAGCAAGAGACAGACCATGTCTGTTGTGGTGGGTGCCTATAGTCTCAGCTACTCAAATGCTGAGGCAAGAGAATCACCTGAGCTAGTGTGAGGTTACTGTCAGTTATGATGATGCCATAGCACTCTACTCAGGGCAACAGATTGAGACTGAAACTCAGTCTCCAAAAAATAAAAATAAAAAAGGCTCGGCGCCAGTAGCATACTGGTTACGGTGCCAGCCACATACACTGAGGCTGGCGGGTTGAACCCGCTCTGGGCCAGCTAATTACAAAAAAGGCTGCACAGTACCTGGACATATTACAAGTTCAACAAACAGCAGAATTATCACTATATTGGAGGCTGAACAAGGTTGAATATCCCTTTTTTGAAATGCTCTGGACCCAGAAGTATTTTGGATTTCAGAATTTTTCAGATTTTGGAATACAGGTAGTCTCCAAGTTACCAATGACCCAACTTACAGTGTCCTGTACTTACAAATGGGGTCCCAAGGCACCCCTAAGGATAATTTATAATTACATTAATAATCTGGGAACTAGTTACTTCCACACATGTAAACAAACTTGCATGGTGTATGTGGTTCATTGGCATAGCATCTCTACTGCTAGCAGCTAGTCTCATAATAGTTGCTTATGCACATCATTATTTTCCTCTTAATTTTTACTTTGATTTTTGTTTTATTGGTTCAGATTCATTGAGAGTACAAAGAATTAGGCTACACTGTATTTGTTAAGTCCCACTTATAGTTGTATCCTAATTTGATTTTGTGAGTCTATGTTTACACTTATGACCATGCCTCCAAAGTGAAAGCCCACTGCAAGTCCAGGTAAGCCTGGAGTGAAGAGAAAGGGGAGTATAATGGAAATCAAAGTAGACATAATTAAGTATTCAGAGAAAGGCCAAATGCTGTCATTTGTGGGAAAGCATTAGGGTTTAGTCACTTGACTATTGGAATAATTATAAAGGATAAAGTGAGAATAAGGGAATATACAAAAGGTAATGTTCCAATGAAAGCATCAATTTTTATTAAGTATCACAGTAGATTAATTATAGAAATAGAAAGGTTATTAATGATTTGGTTAGAAGATCAAAGTAAGTGTAACATTCCTATTAAGCGAGCATTAATGCAACATTATCCTTTAATAGTTTTTTGGAAATTTCTCCTTTTTTTTTTTTTTTTGGAGACAAGGTTTTCATGGGGCACCCATGCTAGAGTGCAGTGGCATCATCATAGCTCACTGCAATCTCAAACTTTTGGGCTCAAGTGATCCGCATGCCTTAGCCTCCCTGAGTAGCTGGGACCACAGGTATATGTCACCATGCTTGACTAATTTTTCTGGTTTTTATAGAGACAGGGTTTCACTCTTTCTCAGGCTGGTCTCAAACTCCTGGTCTCCAGGAATCCTTACCCCTTGGTCTCCCAAAGTGGTAGGATTACATGTGTAAGCCAATATCCAGGCCTCCTAGCTAAACTTTTTATATGAGTTTCTTTATGTTCTGTTTGTTTGGATTAAATGAAAGAGTACAAAAATTTCTGTAACTTATAGTATAAGAGGTATTATTATAGTATTACACTGTATTATTATTAACACATTTAAGCCACTATAGTGTTACTATAGTATATACACTGTTCATCAAGGATCTAAGTTACATTCAAAGCCAATCTAAAGACATTCTCAGGAACATATCTTGGCAGTAACCCAGGGATGGCCTGTATTTGCATTATTCTTACTGGCTGAACATTACTAATTGGAAAATCTAAAATCTGAAATACTCCAATGAGCATTTTCCTTTGACGGTCAGGCTGGCACTCAGAAAGTTTCAGACTTTGGAGCATTCTGGATTTGGGATGCTTAACCTGAACTATTATTATCCTCCTCCAAATCCCCCATTCATCTGTTTTGAAGGGGCTTTGATATTGTAGGATGTGTCATTTGTCACCATTTTCTCCACTGGTGCCAAAGAAGCTAGGTACCAAATACATCTATTTTAACTAATGTTCCCTCTTTCTTAGGGAAACTCAAATGCTTCCTAGTTCATTCCTTTCTTGGCATTTATTTCCAAAGACACACACATAAACTAGGGGGCTCTGTCTTAGAGAATGCGTTTTTTGTATGATGTAGGAAAGAACACGTAGGCCTTATTTAATTTAAAGTGTTACAGAACTTAAGGGAATTAACTAGAAATCCATAAACTCTTACAACTACTTCTATAAATCCACCTCAAAATTGAAGCTTTATTTTTAAGAAAAGAAACTCAGAAAAAAATTAAAAAGACATGATAAACTTACTTGGTACATACCACGTGGGTGATAACATCTCTATGCATGTAACTGCGCTCATACATGGACGCGCTGGGGAGATTTTCAAGATAGACTCTCTCAAACTCTAAAACTAAGGGGACAAAAAGTAAAGTAAAAGATTTATTTTTAACAAATAGACTAAATACTATTTCATATTTTCTTTAAAATTTCTATATTCTTTCTATTTTCTTCTAGATTTTCTTTACTTTCTCTCAATTCAAATGTAATAAAAAAAATCCACTACCTGCTACGTCATTTTTAACTTTTATTATTTCAGAATGTGAAATAGAACCATTATTTAGTCAATTATCATAGGTTTACAGTTATTAGATAGATGCTTAATTGTCTCCAGTTGAGTGGTTCTGGCTTAATGTGAAGGTTCCATTAAGAAAAACAAAAACAAACAAAACTTTAAAATATTTCCTTAAAATATCACAAACATATTCCTAACCATGTAGATCCAATTATCAGTGCTAATTTTAATAAGAGGACAGTGGTCATCTTTAAGATGTCTCATATTTATCTCTGAGGCATTGATTCCCTTTGAAGTCATTGATACTGTGTAGGAAACATTCAAACACAATAAAATACCCAGGTTTTTACAGCTGAGAAAATCCCAGGGAAGATTCAGTTGAGCGCTTCTCAAATTTTTACAGGGACATAATACCTGGAAGAGTGGAATCTAAGGAATGTCAGGAAATACTGATTTTATTATATTAGCTACAAAACAATTTCATTAACAAGAAAAAAGAAAAACAAGATTTTATATCTAACAAATATAATAATCTTATGATGGCCACACAGGCATATAAAAAGTTGGTAAATTAACATGTCAAGCTGTTTCAGAACTTTTTATAACTGTTATACAGCAGGCACAAAGTTGTGTCTGACAAACGACTTCTTATTTTTCGCAACAGAACCCTCATTTATGGCTGGGCACCTGTAGCACTGTGGTTACGGCGCCAGCCACATGCACCGAGACTGATGGGCTTGAGTCCAGCCTGGGCCAGCTAAACAACAATGACAACTGCAACAAAAAAATAGCCAGGCCTTGTGGTGGGCACCTATAGTCCCAGCTACTTGGACTTGGGAGGCTGAGGCAAGAGAATTGCTTGAACCCCAGAGTTTGAGGTTGTTGTGAGCTGTGACGCCACGACACTCTACTGAGGGTGACACAATGAGACTGTCTCCAAAAAAAAAAAAAAATAAATAAAAAGAACCCTCATTTATATATGGGCATACTGACATCAAGTTATAATGTGACCATTTTCACCTTCCCCTGTAGTGAGGTGTGACCACAGGGTGATGAGAAGTCAAAGTACTCTGTGATGGTGAGGAACTCTTTGAAAACTGTATTCTTTCTTTCCTCAATTTTATAGCTTGAATCTTGGATATAAATGCTGTAATCCTAATAATCGCTCAGGGCAATGAAGGGCCATACCCTAGTTCTGTTAGCTGAAAAGAGCTTAGGAACCTTTGGAACCTGTATAGCAATCCTAGACTGCCTACTTTGGGATTTCTACTCATAAAAGAAGTATGCCTTTCTTTTTTTTATATTTATTTATTTATTTATTTATTTATTTTTATTGTGGAGAAGGGGCGGGGAAAGAAGGCAGGGGAAGAGGTGCGTGACAGGGTAGGGCCAGTGGCATGGTACCACATTGGCTGTATCTAGGTAGAGGCAGTTTCAGGCCGGGCCTTGCTGAGTCGTTGCTACACGGAAGTAGCTCGATGGATCTACTTCTAGTCAGGCTCGGGAAGTTGCACTAGGCCTCAGGCA